>JBBBDQ010025909.1:0-47290 GCA_037127315.1 Ascarosepion bandense | reverse complement strand
TACGGTACGAGAAGGTGACAGGGGCCAGAATTAACTGCGACAAGTCATCCGGCTTGCGGTTAGGTGCCTGGAAGGGAGTTTCCCTCCCGGGGCCCTTCAGCTGGACGGACGGGCCGGTCAAGCTCCTCGGAGTTTGGTTCGGTCCGGACTTACAGCTGGAGAAAAACTGGTCAGAAGTACTGGCAAAGGTCGGCGCGTCGGTCAAGATTTGGCGTCGACGGGGTCTCTCCGTGAAGGGCTTGGCGGAGGTGTGTAACACATACCTCTTTCCCATGATCCTTTACCGGCTGTCAGTACTTCCCCTTTGTGACGATCATGAGAAGGCGCTCGAGCGTTTGCTATTCTCCTGTCTGTGGAGAGGACGCAAACACATGGTCGACAAAGGAGTCTGTTGCCTCCGTCCGTGTCAAGGGGGTCTGGGGATGCCACACTTGAGGAGCCACGTGCTCGCTTCAAGGTTGGCATTCCTCAGGCGCGCGTTGGAGGAAGATCGGTTGCTTGCGGGGGTAGTGAGGGACATGTTCCCTTGCCTTACCATCACGCCCCCGACCCTATGGCTGACCGTCAGGCCTTGGGTGCGACCGAAATTCCTGCTCGAATGTCTGGCGGCTTTACAGGCCATTCCACGGTCCAGTGACCTTTCACAGCCGAGGAAAATCTTCTATCGGGGATTAGTGGAGGGTGCCGTGAAGGATAAGCTGTGGAGTAAGCTCGGCATGTCGAGAGTGGAGTACCGCTCTCATTGGTCTTGGGCGCCAGGTGCGGATTGGCTCAGCAACTCTGAGTTTTCTCTGACCTGGCGATTGGCTCGGAATGGTTTGTCGCTCAATGACAAGCGTTTCGCAATGGGCCTGGCGGATTTGCCAGATTGTGAACGTTGCGACCTTGGAATTAAGGAGACGTCTGCGCACGCCTTCTTCCATTGTTCGCGCGTTCGCCCGTTGTGGGCGCGTGTCGGCGAGTTGACTGCTCGTATCGCGCCGCGGGAGCTTGTGCTCATTGATCGCGCATACGCTGTGGACAATGTGTCGCCCCCGTACTCTGGAGTGAAGCGGATGGTGTTTCTGTCGCTACTGGCCACGGCTAGAATGGTGATTTGGATGACGCGTCTGGAGGAAGTCTTGCGGGGAGGCCGTCTTTCGGATCAGGATCTAATCCGATATTTTGAGCACCAGCTCAAAATGAAGATTAGAACTGAACGGAAACGGCTGCACCCGACAGACTTTAGCAAAAGGTGGATATATGCAGCGAGCCTGGTTCGAGTGACCGGGGCTAGTCTTGATTTTCTTTTTTAGATCTGCTTGCTCGCATCGGGGTGGATTCCTCTGGAACCCCTCCCGTGGTTAAGGTAAAGTATTCTTTTGTATACCTAGTTAATGTGAGTGATAGTGTTAGTCCCGGCCTGTTCCCGGCTCCCTTGCTTTTGTTATGATCCAGTTCGAGATCCCCATTGTCCAGAGTTATTTTGTCCCGTTTCATTCTCGGCTGGGTCAGCCTTATATACTCTCCAGTCCATTTTATTTTTGTACCCTGCTTCTCCATTCCCCTTAGAAAGAGAGCGGCTTGATTTTGTCTCTACAGGCAGAATACAGTGGCCTCTTTAATTATGTGGGTGTGTTTGGGCCTTACTAACATAATGTATAAATATTCATTTGAAATTGTTTTTGTTTTGGGGATTTTTTGTTTCTTCATACCCCCGTCCCATCATATCATTTCATGTACACATTTTTAAAGTTATTTTTGTATTATATTTGTATATAGTAATAAAATTTTTATGTACATTTGGGGCGTTTTTAGGTCCCCGGTATGTTTTGCGGTATTTTGGTGCTTGATAAGTATGAGTGGTGATGGACAAATTCTTATGGTGAATGAGAATCATTGTAACGTATGTATGGGTCGTGAATCTGATTAGCTAGGTATAGGATAGAGTAGCTGAAGACCACCCCAAGTTTTGTTCCCCCTCCCAGTTTTTGGCCTTGAGCCACAATTTGTATTTATACAAATAAATAAAACGAGACATTCCTTCCCAAACTTGTTTTGTGTGGTCAATGGCAGAGGATCAAAGTGTAGTATCTGTTCCATAGTGATACTTACTAGCTCTTTGTTTCCTGGACAATTGTGTTCCAGCCTAAGTTTATTGCTCAGGCCCGCGCAAAAGTAGCGGTAAAACGCGAAACGCCGGAAGACAAGCGTCCGTGGTTCGGCCTCTTGGGAGGCATGGCCTCGGAAGGGCCTGGGGAAGTAGTTCCTCCCACCACGGCCTCGGTGGGAGGAAAGGAGGGTGACTGGCAACTACCGCCACGGGAGTCACCCTCCGTAGCGTCCGTAGCAGCAGCAGCATCCCCCAAACCATCGACCTCGGGGTGGACAGGGGGAAAGATCGTTATGAAGAATGAAGATTTTTATGACGAGATGAAAGCGAAATATGCGCAGTATATTAAGGGAACTGAGCTGGTCTCAGTTCCGGAACAACTAGCGCAAATAGAAGTGCGGATCATCACGCTGATAACGAAGGATATTAAGACGCACAAATTGGTGGGAGTAACCAGAGAAGTTTTTGAGGAGGCGTTATCAGCTCTGAAACTAAATGCTAGGGCCGTGGCGAGGAAGAGCAATGCCATGTGGGACGTCCTGCTGGCATCAGCGGAGGAAGCCAAAAGACTAATTGGGGTAGTTCTGGAGACAAAAACGCTCCAACTCCACACTGAGTATATGGGAACCAAAAAATCAAGGTTACCCTGCATGGCGTCCCCATGGACATTGCAGAGGACCACATAGGTGCCTTTTTCGCCAATTATGGAAAGGTGGCCTGTAAGTTTCCCCTCGCTGCGGTCCAAAGCCGGTATCTTAACAGGCGACATGACCCTGCAGGTGACTATATCGAAGGAAAACATTCCCAAGATTCCTAACATCCTCACCTGCAGGGGTCGCGTAATATTTATCATTGTTGAGGGAAGAAAACCGTGTTGTTGGGTCTGCGGGGCAGCGGAACATGTTGCCAAGACCTGCCCCACCAAAAATCCTGCCCCAAAGGCCCAACCAGCAAAGCAGCAGTCGGAGGAGCAAGGAAAAGTAAAGTCAGCAACACCAGCACCGGCTCCAACAGTTAACAAGGACGGCGAGTGGCAGGTGGTGGGCAAGAAGAAAACAAAAACACCATCCCCGGCGAAGGTGCCGCCACCTGCCAAGACGCCGGCAAAGCTGAAGGTGACCCCGGTGAAGGAGACCCCGGTGAAGAGGTCGCCAGCCCAACCGGAAAGGGGTTCCCAAAAGGAAAAGAGCCCCGCACCCAATATGGAGATGGAGGTGGATAGGGCAGCGTCTCTCAAACGTGGGAGAGACGAGGAAGCGGAGGAAGAGCACGACAGCCCAAAGTCTCGGCGGAGAAGCAGGAGCAGAGAGAGAAAAGTGCACAAAGAGAAATGCTCGTCTCTACCGGTGTCCCCCGTAAGAAGGACTTATGCGGACAAGGCAAGAAGCCTTCCCGCTTCCCCGCGTAAAGCTTCCCAGTCCCCAGTTTTTAAACTGACCCCCCTGGCTAAATCTAGCACATCAACTCCCACTCCCTCCCCTTCTCCTACTCCCACTCCCTCTAGGGCTAAGAAAAAAAATGCCCTCCCGCGTGGGGACGCCCTGATGAAAGTACAGGACAATATTTCGGAGGAGTGGTCTTCGCAGCGACGAAGGCTACTGAAGCCTCTTCTAAAACTGACCTCTGTGAAGGGTCTTTCAACAGAAGACCCGAGGAACTTTGCCCAGGCCCCAGGTGTCATCACCCTGGTAAGAAATACCGGGGGGAACCTGCGGGTCTGGGACCATATCGCAGAGGTCCAGAAGCAGTATCCAAAACTGAATATGGTCAAAGAACAGTCACCAGAACTTGCAAAGATGGCAAAAAATTGTTCGGGGAGGTTCCCCGTTTTAATCCACCCCTGTCTGTATAGGGTTCTAAAGCTAACATACCCCACGGACGTCGGCGGAATTGTCTTAGACGGACGGATTACGTCCGACATTGGTACAGGGTCCCTAGGACAGTCCGTCGGGGTCCCGTCTACCCGAGATTTCTACCCGGTATGCGAGTAGAGCCGTCCGTTGCATGTTTTTCTCTGTTTTTTTCGTTTCAGATCTAAAGAATGTCTATTAAGATAGCCAGTATAAATGCGAAGGGCCTGAGGGATCGGGGTAAGGCGGCTCGCCTGCTTCGTGACCTCTTGTCCTTCGGCGTGGATGTGGCCGCGATCCAAGAGACTCACTTTGTTTGCGAAGTCGACTCGTGTGTGCTGTCTAACGACTTTGTCGTCTATTCAGCATATGGGAGCCGGCTGGCCAGAGGTGTTTCTTTGCTGGTCAAGCGTACCCTGGACGCGAGGGTGGACCTTGTCCATGTCGGTGCCGAGGGCCGGCTGATCGTGGCCGATATTGCAGTGAAAAGCAAGTCGTTCCGGCTGATTGTGGTTTATGCGCCCAATGTTCAAGGTGAGCGTGTCTCTTTCTTTCGGCTGTTGGAGCCCTTCATGGTGCATTCAACACGGCTAATCTTAGTTGGGGACTGGAATGCCGTCCTAACCCCCAAATGGGATAGAGGAAGGGGCGCTAGCGGGTGGAGTGGTGATCGTAGCCTGGTTGATCTGATCGGCGAATTTGGTCTCGTCGATAGATACCGGGTCGATCATCCGGAAGGGAGCATGTGGACGTGGACGCGTAGTTGGCCTTCTACCCGGGTATCTGCATACCTGGATAGGATGTTAGTGAGAGAAGCCGATATAGACTTCCTAGAATGTCCAACGTTCCACTGGTTAGGCTACTCGGACCACAAACTCGTTTGTGCCCGGGTGGCGTTAGAATTTAGGCCTAGGTTGGCTGGTTATTGGAAGTTCAATCAGTCCTTACTGGACAGGCGGGACTTTCGTGACCAGCTGACAAAACTAGTGCAGCGGGCGTTAATTGGGCGAGTCATTGGGAGTAAGTGGTGGGTTAACCTTAAGGACTCCATTAGGTCTTTCGCCACCAAATATAGCCAGCGGCTCAACTTAGATAAGGCTGCGGAGGCAAAGACACTTAGTGCTAATTTCGCCCGGGCGGAGGCTGGTGGGGATCCCCTAGAAATAGCCTTAGCCAGGGAGGCCCTGGAGCGCCTGACTAGCGGGCGCTACATGGGTCAGGTAATTAGGGCTAAGTTAAGCAAGATGTCTTCCGAAGCTGTGAACATGGGCGCGGAACTGCGCAAGGAAGAAATTCGCCATGCCGGCGACCGGTACATTCGAGAGGTACGCGACCCGGAGGGACATCTCCTTAGGGTCCACCGACGACATGTGCGAGGCGTTCCGGCGGCATTTCGAGCACCGATTTACCAAGGAGCCTGGTCTCCGTGACGAGGAGTTTCGCAGCTATTTGGCTGACTTTCCCCGGCTTTTGCCGGCCTGAAGCGGCTAGCTGCGAAGGGGAGATTACGGAGGACGAAATCTACGTGGCTTTGAAGAAGGTCAGCAGTGGCAAGTCGCCAGGTTTGGATGGTTTGCCCTATGAATTGTACTTGAGGATGTCGCACCTTTTTGTCCCGCTCTTGGCTGTCGTGTTCAACCACTGGTTTCGGCAGGGGTCCATCCCCGGTCGGATCACCAGGGGCGTGATCACGCTGTTGAGAAAAGGCAAGAAGGTTGGGAGGGAACTAGATGACTACAGGCCCATAACTCTGCTAAACACAGAGTTAAAGATTTTGGCCAAGATCCTGACGAATCGCTTGCAGCTAGTTGCCGAGTCTCTGTTGGAACCGGATCAGACTTGTTCTGTGAAGGGGAGAACAATTCAGAGCAACCTGCACTTGATTCGCACGATCATAGAGGGTGTAGAAGACGACGATGAGGCCGCGCTGATCAATTTAGATCAGTCCAAGGCATTTGATAGGATTGACCATGGCTACCTGGCTGCTGTCCTGCAGGCCGCCGGATTCAAACCCGACTTCAGCCGCTGGATTAGCCTTCTGTATCGCTCCCCCAAGGCTGTGGTACAGGTGAACGGGAAGCTGTCGGGCGCTTTCGCGCTGTCTAGGTCGGTCCGACAGGGTTGTCCACTGTCTTCTCTCCTTTATGTCCTGTGTTTGGAGCCCCTCCTTCGCAGGCTAAGGGACGAGACGGGCAGTCCGGTCCTGCGTGGAATTGAAGTCCCTGGCGGAGCTCGAGCCAGGGTTTCTGCGTACGCCGATGACGTAACGACCTTTGTGTCCTCCCGCAGGGACATAGAGGCGGTACACCAGGCGCTTGTACGGTACGAGAAGGTGACAGGGGCCAGAATTAACTGCGACAAGTCATCCGGCTTGCGGTTAGGTGCCTGGAAGGGAGTTTCCCTCCCGGGGGCCCTTCAGCTGGACGGACGGGCCGGTCAAGCTCCTCGGAGTTTGGTTCGGTCCGGACTTACAGCTGGAGAAAAACTGGTCAGAAGTACTGGCAAAGGTCGGCGCGTCGGTCAAGATTTGGCGTCGACGGGGTCTCTCCGTGAAGGGCTTGGCGGAGGTGTGTAACACATACCTCTTTCCCATGATCCTTTACCGGCTGTCAGTACTTCCCCTTTGTGACGATCATGAGAAGGCGCTCGAGCGTTTGCTATTCTCCTGTCTGTGGAGAGGACGCAAACACATGGTCGACAAAGGAGTCTGTTGCCTCCGTCCGTGTCAAGGGGGTCTGGGGATGCCACACTTGAGGAGCCACGTGCTCGCTTCAAGGTTGGCATTCCTCAGGCGCGCGTTGGAGGAAGATCGGTTGCTTGCGGGGGTAGTGAGGGACATGTTCCCTTGCCTTACCATCACGCCCCCGACCCTATGGCTGACCGTCAGGCCTTGGGTGCGACCGAAATTCCTGCTCGAATGTCTGGCGGCTTTACAGGCCATTCCACGGTCCAGT
The DNA here is from genome assembly GCA_037127315.1 of Ascarosepion bandense. Classification (NCBI taxonomy): domain Eukaryota; kingdom Metazoa; phylum Mollusca; class Cephalopoda; order Sepiida; family Sepiidae; genus Ascarosepion; species Ascarosepion bandense. The sequence goes on along the minus strand of JBBBDQ010025909.1, from coordinate 40,394 downwards.
GACCTTTCACAGCCTAGGAAAATCTTCTATCGGGGATTAGTGGAGGGTGCCGTGAAGGATAAGCTGTGGAGTAAGCTCGGCATGTCGAGAGTGGAGTACCGCTCTCATTGGTCTTGGGCGCCAGGCGCGGATTGGCTCAGCAACTCTGAGTTTTCTCTGACCTGGCGATTGGCTCGGAATGGTTTGTCGCTCAATGACAAGCGTTTCGCAATGGGCCTGGCGGATTTGCCAGATTGTGAACGTTGCAACCTTGGAATTAAGGAGACGTCTGCGCACGCCTTCTTCCATTGTTCGCGCGTTCGCCCGTTGTGGGCGCGTGTCGGCGAGTTGACTGCTCGTATCGCGCCGCGGGAGCTTGTGCTCATTGATCGCGCATACGCTGTGGACAATGTGTCGCCCCCGTACTCTGGAGTGAAGCGGATGGTGTTTCTGTCGCTACTGGCCACGGCTAGAATGGTGATCTGGATGACGCGACTGGAGGAAGTCTTGCGGGGAGGTCGTCTTTCGGATCAGGATCTAATCCGATATTTTGAGCACCAGCTCAAAATGAAGATTAGAACTGAACGGAAACGGCTGCACCCGACAGACTTTAGCAAAAGGTGGATATATGCAGCGAGCCTGGTTCGTGTGGCCGGGGCTAGTCTTGATTTTCTTTTTTAGATCTGCTTGCTCGCATCGGGGTGGATTCCTTTGGAACCCCTCCCGTGGTTAAGGTAAAGTATTCTTTTGTGTACCTAGTTAATGTGAGTGAATGTGTTTGTCCTAGCCTGTTCCCGGCTCCCTTGCTTTTGTTATGATCCAGTTCGAGATCCCCATTGTCCAGAGTTATTTTGTCCCGTTTCATTCTCGGCTGGGTCAGCCTTATATATTCTCCAGTCCAATTTATTTTTGTTCCCTGCTTCTCCATTCCCCTTAGAAAGAGTGCTTCTTGATTTTGTCTTTTAAGACAGAATACAGCGGCCTCTTTAATTATGTGGGTGTGTTTGGGTCTTACTAACATTATGTATAAATATTCATTTGAAATTGTTTTTGTTTTGGGGATTTTTTGTTTCTTCATACCCCCTTCCCATCATATCATTTCATGTACAAATTTTTAAAAGTTATTTTTGTATTATATTTGTATATAGTAATAAAATTTTTATGTACATTTGGGGCGTTTTTTAGGTCCCCGTTATGTTTCGCGGTATTTTGGTGCTTGATAGGTATGAGTGGTGATGGACAAATTCTTATGGTGAATGAGAAGCATTGTAACGTATGTATGGGTCGTGAATCTGATTAGCTAGGTATAGGATAGAGTAGCTGAAGACCACCCCAAGTTTTTGTTCCCCCTCCCTCTTTTTTGGCCTTGAGCCACAATTCTGTACGCTCAGAATAAATAAAACGAGACATTCCTTCCCAAACTTGTTTTGTGTGGTCAATGGCAGAGGATCAAAGTGTAGTATCTGTTCCATAGTGATACTTACTAGCTCTTTGTTTCCTGGACAATTGTGTTCCAGCCTAAGTTTATTGCTCAGGCCCGCGCAAAAGTAGCGGTAAAACGCGAAACGCCGGAAGACAAGCGTCCGTGGTTCGGCCTCTTGGGAGGCATGGCCTCGGAAGGGCCTGGGGAAGTAGTTCCTCCCACCACGGCCTCGGTGGGAGGAAAGGAGGGTGACTGGCAACTACCGCCACGGGAGTCACCCTCCGTAGCGTCCGTAGCAGCAGCAGCATCCCCCAAACCATCGACCTCGGGGTGGACAGGGGGAAAGATCGTTATGAAGAATGAAGATTTTTATGACGAGATGAAAGCGAAATATGCGCAGTATATTAAGGGAACTGAGCTGGTCTCAGTTCCGGAACAACTAGCGCAAATAGAAGTGCGGATCATCACGCTGATAACGAAGGATATTAAGACGCACAAATTGGTGGGAGTAACCAGAGAAGTTTTTGAGGAGGCGTTATCAGCTCTGAAACTAAATGCTAGGGCCGTGGCGAGGAAGAGCAATGCCATGTGGGACGTCCTGCTGGCATCAGCGGAGGAAGCCAAAAGACTAATTGGGGTAGTTCTGGAGACAAAAACGCTCCAACTCCACACTGAGTATATGGGAACCAAAAAAATCAAGGTTACCCTGCATGGCGTCCCCATGGACATTGCAGAGGACCACATAGGTGCCTTTTTCGCCAATTATGGAAAGGTGGCCTGTGTTTCCTCGCTGCGGTCCAAAGCCGGTATCTTAACAGGCGACATGACCCTGCAGGTGACTATATCGAAGGAAAACATTCCCAAGATTCCTAACATCCTCACCTGCAGGGGTCGCGTAATATTTATCATTGTTGAGGGAAGAAAACCGTGTTGTTGGGTCTGCGGGGCAGCGGAACATGTTGCCAAGACCTGCCCCACCAAAAATCCTGCCCCAAAGGCCCAACCAGCAAAGCAGCAGTCGGAGGAGCAAGGAAAAGTAAAGTCAGCAACACCAGCACCGGCTCCAACAGTTAACAAGGACGGCGAGTGGCAGGTGGTGGGCAAGAAGAAAACAAAAACACCATCCCCGGCGAAGGTGCCGCCACCTGCCAAGACGCCGGCAAAGCTGAAGGTGACCCCGGTGAAGGAGACCCCGGTGAAGAGGTCGCCAGCCCAACCGGAAAGGGGTTCCCAAAAGGAAAAGAGCCCCGCACCCAATATGGAGATGGAGGTGGATAGGGCAGCGTCTCTCAAACGTGGGAGAGACGAGGAAGCGGAGGAAGAGCACGACAGCCCAAAGTCCCGGCGGAGAAGCAGGAGCAGAGAGAGAAAAGTGCACAAAGAGAAATGCTCGTCTCTACCGGTGTCCCCCGTAAGAAGGACTTATGCGGACAAGGCAAGAAGCCTTCCCGCTTCCCCGCGTAAAGCTTCCCAGTCCCCAGTTTTTAAACTGACCCCCCTGGCTAAATCTAGCACATCAACTCCCACTCCCTCCCCTTCTCCTACTCCCACTCCCTCTAGGGCTAAGAAAAAAAATGCCCTCCCGCGTGGGGACGCCCTGATGAAAGTACAGGACAATATTTCGGAGGAGTGGTCTTCGCAGCGACGAAGGCTACTGAAGCCTCTTCTAAAACTGACCTCTGTGAAGGGTCTTTCAACAGAAGACCCGAGGAACTTTGCCCAGGCCCCAGGTGTCATCACCCTGGTAAGAAATACTGGGGGGAACCTGCGGGTCTGGGACCATATCGCAGAGGTCCAGAAGCAGTATCCGAAACTGAATATGGTCAAAGAACAGTCACCAGAACTTGCAAAGATGGCAAAAAATTGTTCGGGGAGGTTCCCCGTTTTAATCCACCCCTGTCTGTATAGGGTTCTAAAGCTAACATACCCCACGGACGTCGGCGGAATTGTCTTAGACGGACGGATTACGTCCGACATTGGTACAGGGTCCCTAGGACAGTCCGTCGGGGTCCCGTCTACCCGAGATTTCTACCCGGTATGCGAGTAGAGCCGTCCGTTGCATGTTTTTCTCTGTTTTTTTCGTTTCAGATCTAAAGAATGTCTATTAAGATAGCCAGTATAAATGCGAAGGGCCTGAGGGATCGGGGTAAGGCGGCTCGCCTGCTTCGTGACCTCTTGTCCTTCGGCGTGGATGTGGCCGCGATCCAAGAGACTCACTTTGTTTGCGAAGTCGACTCGTGTGTGCTGTCTAACGACTTTGTCGTCTATTCAGCATATGGGAGCCGGCTGGCCAGAGGTGTTTCTTTGCTGGTCAAGCGTACCCTGGACGCGAGGGTGGACCTTGTCCATGTCGGTGCCGAGGGCCGGCTGATCGTGGCCGATATTGCAGTGAAAAGCAAGTCGTTCCGGCTGATTGTGGTTTATGCGCCCAATGTTCAAGGTGAGCGTGTCTCTTTCTTTCGGCTGTTGGAGCCCTTCATGGTGCATTCAACACGGCTAATCTTAGTTGGGGACTGGAATGCCGTCCTAACCCCCAAATGGGATAGAGGAAGGGGCGCTAGCGGGTGGAGTGGTGATCGTAGCCTGGTTGATCTGATCGGCGAATTTGGTCTCGTCGATAGATACCGGGTCGATCATCCGGAAGGGAGCATGTGGACGTGGACGCGTAGTTGGCCTTCTACCCGGGTATCTGCATACCTGGATAGGATGTTAGTGAGAGAAGCCGATATAGACTTCCTAGAATGTCCAACGTTCCACTGGTTAGGCTACTCGGACCACAAACTCGTTTGTGCCCGGGTGGCGTTAGAATTTAGGCCTAGGTTGGCTGGTTATTGGAAGTTCAATCAGTCCTTACTGGACAGGCGGGACTTTCGTGACCAGCTGACAAAACTAGTGCAGCGGGCGTTAATTGGGCGAGTCATTGGGAGTAAGTGGTGGGTTAACCTTAAGGACTCCATTAGGTCTTTCGCCACCAAATATAGCCAGCGGCTCAACCTAGATAAGGCTGCGGAGGCAAAGACACTTAGTGCTAATTTCGCCCGGGCGGAGGCTGGTGGGGATCCCCTAGAAATAGCCTTAGCCAGGGAGGCCCTGGAGCGCTCGACTAGCGGGCGCTACATGGGTCAGGTAATTAGGGCTAAGTTAAGCAAGATGTCTTCCGAAGCTGTGAACATGGGCGCGGAACTGCGCAAGGAAGAAATTCGCCATGCCGGCGACCGGTACATTCGAGAGGTACGCGACCCGGAGGGACATCTCCTTAGGTCCACCGACGACATGTGCGAGGCGTTCCGGCAGCATTTCGAGCACCGATTTACCAAGGAGCCTGGTCTCCGTGACGAGGAGTTTCGCAGCTATTTGGCTGACTTTCCCCGGCTTTTGCCGGCTGAAGCGGCTAGCTTGCGAAGGGGAGATTACGGAGGACGAAATCTACGTGGCTTTGAAGAAGGTCGGCAGTGGCAAGTCGCCAGGTTTGGATGGTTTGCCCTATGAATTGTACTTGAGGATGTCGCACCTTTTTGTCCCGCTCTTGGCTGTCGTGTTCAACCACTGGTTTCGGCAGGGGTCCATCCCCGGTCGGATCACCAGGGGCGTGATCACGCTGTTGAGAAAAGGCAAGAAGGTTGGGAGGGAACTAGATGACTACAGGCCCATAACTCTGCTAAACACAGAGTTAAAGATTTTGGCCAAGATCCTGACGAATCGCTTGCAGCTAGTTGCCGAGTCTCTGTTGGAACCGGATCAGACTTGTTCTGTGAAGGGGAGAACAATTCAGAGCAACCTGCACTTGATTCGCACGATCATAGAGGGTGTAGAAGACGACGATGAGGCCGCGCTGATCAATTTAGATCAGTCCAAGGCATTTGATAGGATTGACCATGGCTACCTGGCTGCTGTCCTGCAGGCCGCCGGATTCAAACCCGACTTCAGCCGCTGGATTAGCCTTCTGTATCGCTCCCCCAAGGCTGTGGTACAGGTGAACGGGAAGCTGTCGGGCGCTTTCGCGCTGTCTAGGTCGGTCCGACAGGGTTGTCCACTGTCTTCTCTCCTTTATGTCCTGTGTTTGGAGCCCCTCCTTCGCAGGCTAAGGGACGAGACGGGCAGTCCGGTCCTGCGTGGAATTGAAGTCCCTGGCGGAGCTCGAGCCAGGGTTTCTGCGTACGCCGATGACGTAACGACCTTTGTGTCCTCCCGCAGGGACATAGAGGCGGTACACCAGGCGCTTGTACGGTACGAGAAGGTGACAGGGGCCAGAATTAACTGCGACAAGTCATCCGGCTTGCGGTTAGGTGCCTGGAAGGGAGTTTCCCTCCCGGGGCCCTTCAGCTGGACGGACGGGCCGGTCAAGCTCCTCGGAGTTTGGTTCGGTCCGGACTTACAGCTGGAGAAAAACTGGTCAGAAGTACTGGCAAAGGTCGGCGCGTCGGTCAAGATTTGGCGTCGACGGGGTCTCTCCGTGAAGGGCTTGGCGGAGGTGTGTAACACATACCTCTTTCCCATGATCCTTTACCGGCTGTCAGTACTTCCCCTTTGTGACGATCATGAGAAGGCGCTCGAGCGTTTGCTATTCTCCTGTCTGTGGAGAGGACGCAAACACATGGTCGACAAAGGAGTCTGTTGCCTCCGTCCGTGTCAAGGGGGTCTGGGGATGCCACACTTGAGGAGCCACGTGCTCGCTTCGAGGTTGGCATTCCTCAGGCGCGCGTTGGAGGAAGATCGGTTGCTTGCGGGGGTAGTGAGGGACATGTTCCCTTGCCTTACCATCACGCCCCCGACCCTATGGCTGACCGTCAGGCCTTGGGTGCGACCGAAATTCCTGCTCGAATGTCTGGCGGCTTTACAGGCCATTCCACGGTCCAGTGACCTTTCACAGCCTAGGAAAATCTTCTATCGGGGATTAGTGGAGGGTGCCGTGAAGGATAAGCTGTGGAGTAAGCTCGGCATGTCGAGAGTGGAGTACCGCTCTCATTGGTCTTGGGCGCCAGGCGCGGATTGGCTCAGCAACTCTGAGTTTTCTCTGACCTGGCGATTGGCTCGGAATGGTTTGTCGCTCAATGACAAGCGTTTCGCAATGGGCCTGGCGGATTTGCCAGATTGTGAACGTTGCAACCTTGGAATTAAGGAGACGTCTGCGCACGCCTTCTTCCATTGTTCGCGCGTTCGCCCGTTGTGGGCGCGTGTCGGCGAGTTGACTGCTCGTATCGCGCCGCGGGAGCTTGTGCTCATTGATCGCGCATACGCTGTGGACAATGTGTCGCCCCCGTACTCTGGAGTGAAGCGGATGGTGTTTCTGTCGCTACTGGCCACGGCTAGAATGGTGATTTGGATGACGCGTCTGGAGGAAGTCTTGCGGGGAGGTCGTCTTTCGGATCAGGATCTAATCCGATATTTTGAGCACCAGCTCAAAATGAAGATTAGAACTGAACGGAAACGGCTGCACCCGACAGACTTTAGCAAAAGGTGGATATATGCAGCGAGCCTGGTTCGTGTGACCGGGGCTAGTCTTGATTTTCTTTTTTAGATCTGCTGCTCGCATCGGGGTGGATTCCTCTGGAACCCCTCCCGTGGTTAAGGTAAAGTATTCTTTTGTGTACCTAGTTAATGTGAGTGAGTGGGTTTGTCCTAGCCTGTTCCCGGCTCCCTTGCTTTTGTTATGATCCAGTTCGAGATCCCCATTGTCCAGAGTTATTTTGTCCCGTTTTATTCTCGGCTGGGTCAGCCTTATATATTCTCCAGTCCCATTTATTTTTGTTCCCTGCTTCTCCATTCCCCTTAGAAAGAGTGCTTCTTGATTTTGTCTTTTAAGACAGAATACAGCGGCCTCTTTAATTATGTGGGTGTGTTTGGGTCTTACTAACATTATGTATAAATATTCATTTGAAATTGTTTTTGTTTTGGGGATTTTTTGTTTCTTCATACCCCCTTCCCATCATATCATTTCATGTACAAATTTTTAAAGTTATTTTTGTATTATATTTGTATATATTAATAAAATTTTTATGTACATTTGGGGCGTTTTTAGGTCCCCGGTATGTTTTTGCGGTATTGGTGCTTGATAAGTATGAGTGGTGATGGATAAATTCTTATGGTGAATGAGAATCATTGTAACGTATGTAGGGGTCGTGAATCTGATTAGCTAGGTATAGGATAGAGTAGCTGAAGACCACCCCAAGTTTTGTTCCCCCTCCCATTTTTCTGGCCTTGAGCCATAATTTTGTAGCTCTACAAAATAAATAAAACGAGACATTCCTTCCCAAACTTGTTTTGTGTGGTCAATGGCAGAGGATCAAAGTGTAGTATCTGTTCCATAGTGATACTTACTAGCTCTTTGTTTCCTGGACAATTGTGTTCCAGCCTAAGTTTATTGCTCAGGCCCGCGCAAAAGTAGCGGTAAAACGCGAAACGCCGGAAGACAAGCGTCCGTGGTTCGGCCTCTTGGGAGGCATGGCCTCGGAAGGGCCTGGGGAAGTAGTTCCTCCCACCACGGCCTCGGTGGGAGGAAAGGAGGGTGACTGGCAACTACCGCCACGGGAGTCACCCTCCGTAGCGTCCGTAGCAGCAGCAGCATCCCCCAAACCATCGACCTCGGGGTGGACAGGGGGAAAGATCGTTATGAAGAATGAAGATTTTTATGACGAGATGAAAGCGAAATATGCGCAGTATATTAAGGGAACTGAGCTGGTCTCAGTTCCGGAACAACTAGCGCAAATAGAAGTGCGGATCATCACGCTGATAACGAAGGATATTAAGACGCACAAATTGGTGGGAGTAACCAGAGAAGTTTTTGAGGAGGCGTTATCAGCTCTGAAACTAAATGCTAGGGCCGTGGCGAGGAAGAGCAATGCCATGTGGGACGTCCTGCTGGCATCAGCGGAGGAAGCCAAAAGACTAATTGGGGTAGTTCTGGAGACAAAAACGCTCCAACTCCACACTGAGTATATGGGAACCAAAAAATCAAGGTTACCCTGCATGGCGTCCCCATGGACATTGCAGAGGACCACATAGGTGCCTTTTTCGCCAATTATGGAAAGGTGGCCTGTGTTTCCTCGCTGCGGTCCAAAGCCGGTATCTTAACAGGCGACATGACCCTGCAGGTGACTATATCGAAGGAAAACATTCCCAAGATTCCTAACATCCTCACCTGCAGGGGTCGCGTAATATTTATCATTGTTGAGGGAAGAAAACCGTGTTGTTGGGTCTGCGGGGCAGCGGAACATGTTGCCAAGACCTGCCCCACCAAAAATCCTGCCCCAAAGGCCCAACCAGCAAAGCAGCAGTCGGAGGAGCAAGGAAAAGTAAAGTCAGCAACACCAGCACCGGCTCCAACAGTTAACAAGGACGGCGAGTGGCAGGTGGTGGGCAAGAAGAAAACAAAAACACCATCCCCGGCGAAGGTGCCGCCACCTGCCAAGACGCCGGCAAAGCTGAAGGTGACCCCGGTGAAGGAGACCCCGGTGAAGAGGTCGCCAGCCCAACCGGAAAGGGGTTCCCAAAAGGAAAAGAGCCCCGCACCCAATATGGAGATGGAGGTGGATAGGGCAGCGTCTCTCAAACGTGGGAGAGACGAGGAAGCGGAGGAAGAGCACGACAGCCCAAAGTCTCGGCGGAGAAGCAGGAGCAGAGAGAGAAAAGTGCACAAAGAGAAATGCTCGTCTCTACCGGTGTCCCCCGTAAGAAGGACTTATGCGGACAAGGCAAGAAGCCTTCCCGCTTCCCCGCGTAAAGCTTCCCAGTCCCCAGTTTTTAAACTGACCCCCCTGGCTAAATCTAGCACATCAACTCCCACTCCCTCCCCTTCTCCTACTCCCACTCCCTCTAGGGCTAAGAAAAAAAATGCCCTCCCGCGTGGGGACGCCCTGATGAAAGTACAGGACAATATTTCGGAGGAGTGGTCTTCGCAGCGACGAAGGCTACTGAAGCCTCTTCTAAAACTGACCTCTGTGAAGGGTCTTTCAACAGAAGACCCGAGGAACTTTGCCCAGGCCCCAGGTGTCATCACCCTGGTAAGAAATACCGGGGGGAACCTGCGGGTCTGGGACCATATCGCAGAGGTCCAGAAGCAGTATCCAAAACTGAATATGGTCAAAGAACAGTCACCAGAACTTGCAAAGATGGCAAAAAATTGTTCGGGGAGGTTCCCCGTTTTAATCCACCCCTGTCTGTATAGGGTTCTAAAGCTAACATACCCCACGGACGTCGGCGGAATTGTCTTAGACGGACGGATTACGTCCGACATTGGTACAGGGTCCCTAGGACAGTCCGTCGGGGTCCCGTCTACCCGAGATTTCTACCCGGTATGCGAGTAGAGCCGTCCGTTGCATGTTTTTCTCTGTTTTTTTCGTTTCAGATCTAAAGAATGTCTATTAAGATAGCCAGTATAAATGCGAAGGGCCTGAGGGATCGGGGTAAGGCGGCTCGCCTGCTTCGTGACCTCTTGTCCTTCGGCGTGGATGTGGCCGCGATCCAAGAGACTCACTTTGTTTGCGAAGTCGACTCGTGTGTGCTGTCTAACGACTTTGTCGTCTATTCAGCATATGGGAGCCGGCTGGCCAGAGGTGTTTCTTTGCTGGTCAAGCGTACCCTGGACGCGAGGGTGGACCTTGTCCATGTCGGTGCCGAGGGCCGGCTGATCGTGGCCGATATTGCAGTGAAAAGCAAGTCGTTCCGGCTGATTGTGGTTTATGCGCCCAATGTTCAAGGTGAGCGTGTCTCTTTCTTTCGGCTGTTGGAGCCCTTCATGGTGCATTCAACACGGCTAATCTTAGTTGGGGACTGGAATGCCGTCCTAACCCCCAAATGGGATAGAGGAAGGGGCGCTAGCGGGTGGAGTGGTGATCGTAGCCTGGTTGATCTGATCGGCGAATTTGGTCTCGTCGATAGATACCGGGTCGATCATCCGGAAGGGAGCATGTGGACGTGGACGCGTAGTTGGCCTTCTACCCGGGTATCTGCATACCTGGATAGGATGTTAGTGAGAGAAGCCGATATAGACTTCCTAGAATGTCCAACGTTCCACTGGTTAGGCTACTCGGACCACAAACTCGTTTGTGCCCGGGTGGCGTTAGAATTTAGGCCTAGGTTGGCTGGTTATTGGAAGTTCAATCAGTCCTTACTGGACAGGCGGGACTTTCGTGACCAGCTGACAAAACTAGTGCAGCGGGCGTTAATTGGGCGAGTCATTGGGAGTAAGTGGTGGGTTAACCTTAAGGACTCCATTAGGTCTTTCGCCACCAAATATAGCCAGCGGCTCAACTTAGATAAGGCTGCGGAGGCAAAGACACTTAGTGCTAATTTCGCCCGGGCGGAGGCTGGTGGGGATCCCCTAGAAATAGCCTTAGCCAGGGAGGCCCTGGAGCGCTCGACTAGCGGGCGCTACATGGGTCAGGTAATTAGGGCTAAGTTAAGCAAGATGTCTTCCGAAGCTGTGAACATGGGCGCGGAACTGCGCAAGGAAGAAATTCGCCATGCCGGCGACCGGTACATTCGAGAGGTACGCGACCCGGAGGGACATCTCCTTAGGTCCACCGACGACATGTGCGAGGCGTTCCGGCGGCATTTCGAGCACCGATTTACCAAGGAGCCTGGTCTCCGTGACGAGGAGTTTCGCAGCTATTTGGCTGACTTTCCCCGGCTTTTGCCGGCTGAAGCGGCTAGCTGCGAAGGGGAGATTACGGAGGACGAAATCTACGTGGCTTTGAAGAAGGTCAGCAGTGGCAAGTCGCCAGGTTTGGATGGTTTGCCCTATGAATTGTACTTGAGGATGTCGCACCTTTTTGTCCCGCTCTTGGCTGTCGTGTTCAACCACTGGTTTCGGCAGGGGTCCATCCCCGGTCGGATCACCAGGGGCGTGATCACGCTGTTGAGAAAAGGCAAGAAGGTTGGGAGGGAACTAGATGACTACAGGCCCATAACTCTGCTAAACACAGAGTTAAAGATTTTGGCCAAGATCCTGACGAATCGCTTGCAGCTAGTTGCCGAGTCTCTGTTGGAACCGGATCAGACTTGTTCTGTGAAGGGGAGAACAATTCAGAGCAACCTGCACTTGATTCGCACGATCATAGAGGGTGTAGAAGACGACGATGAGGCCGCGCTGATCAATTTAGATCAGTCCAAGGCATTTGATAGGATTGACCATGGCTACCTGGCTGCTGTCCTGCAGGCCGCCGGATTCAAACCCGACTTCAGCCGCTGGATTAGCCTTCTGTATCGCTCCCCCAAGGCTGTGGTACAGGTGAACGGGAAGCTGTCGGGCGCTTTCGCGCTGTCTAGGTCGGTCCGACAGGGTTGTCCACTGTCTTCTCTCCTTTATGTCCTGTGTTTGGAGCCCCTCCTTCGCAGGCTAAGGGACGAGACGGGCAGTCCGGTCCTGCGTGGAATTGAAGTCCCTGGCGGAGCTCGAGCCAGGGTTTCTGCGTACGCCGATGACGTAACGACCTTTGTGTCCTCCCGCAGGGACATAGAGGCGGTACACCAGGCGCTTGTACGGTACGAGAAGGTGACAGGGGCCAGAATTAACTGCGACAAGTCATCCGGCTTGCGGTTAGGTGCCTGGAAGGGAGTTTCCCTCCCGGGGCCCTTCAGCTGGACGGACGGGCCGGTCAAGCTCCTCGGAGTTTGGTTCGGTCCGGACTTACAGCTGGAGAAAAACTGGTCAGAAGTACTGGCAAAGGTCGGCGCGTCGGTCAAGATTTGGCGTCGACGGGGTCTCTCCGTGAAGGGCTTGGCGGAGGTGTGTAACACATACCTCTTTCCCATGATCCTTTACCGGCTGTCAGTACTTCCCCTTTGTGACGATCATGAGAAGGCGCTCGAGCGTTTGCTATTCTCCTGTCTTTGGAGAGGACGCAAACACATGGTCGACAAAGGAGTCTGTTGCCTCCGTCCGTGTCAAGGGGGTCTGGGGATGCCACACTTGAGGAGCCACGTGCTCGCTTCAAGGTTGGCATTCCTCAGGCGCGCGTTAGAGGAAGATCGGTTGCTTGCGGGGGTAGTGAGGGACATGTTCCCTTGCCTTACCATCACGCCCCCGACCCTATGGCTGACCGTCAGGCCTTGGGTGCGACCGAAATTCCTCCTCGAATGTCTGGCGGCTTTACAGGCCATTCCACGGTCCAGTGACCTTTCACAGCCTAGGAAAATCTTCTATCGGGGATTAGTGGAGGGTGCCGTGAAGGATAAGCTGTGGAGTAAGCTCGGCATGTCGAGAGTGGAGTACCGCTCTCATTGGTCTTGGGCGCCAGGTGCAGATTGGCTCAGCAACTCTGAGTTTTCTCTGACCTGGCGATTGGCTCGGAATGGTTTGTCTCTCAATGACAAGCGTTTCGCAATGGGCCTGGCGGATTTGCCAGATTGTGAACGTTGCAACCTTGGAATCAAGGAGACGTCTGCGCACGCCTTCTTCCATTGTTCGCGCGTTCGCCCGTTGTGGGCGCGTGTCGGCGAGTTGACTGCTCGTATCGCGCCGCGGGAGCTCGTGCTCATTGATCGCGCATACGCTGTGGACAATGTGTTGCCCCCGTACTCTGGAGTGAAGCGGATGGTGTTTCTGACGCTGCTGGCTTCGGCTAGAATGGTGATATGGACGACGCGACTGGAGGAAGTCTTGCGGGGCGGTCGTCTTTCGGATCAGGATCTAATCCGATATTTTGAGCACCAGCTCAAAATGAAGATTAGAACTGAACGGAAACGGCTGCACCCGACAGACTTTTGCGAAAGGTGGATACATGCAGCGAGCCTGGTTCGTGTGACCGGGGCTAGCCTTGATTTTCTTTTTTAGATCTGCTAATCACATCGGGGGGGATTCCTTTGGAACCCTTCCCGTGGTTAAGGTAGATATTCTTTTGTGTACCTAGTTAATGTGAGTGTATGGGTTGTCCTAGCCTGTTCCCGGCTCCAATACTTTTGTTATGATCCAGTTCGAGATCCCCTTTGTCCATCGTTATTTTGTCCCGTTTTACTCTCGGCTGGGTCAGCCTTATATATTCCCCAGTCCAATTTATTTTAACCTGCTTCTCCCATCCCCTGTAGAAAGAGAGCTACTTGATTTTGCCTTTTAAGGCAGAATACAGTGGCCTCTTTAATTATGAGGGTGTGTTTGGGTCTTACTAACACTATGTATATGTTTTCATTTGACATTGTTTTTGTTTTGGGGATTTTTGTTTCTTCATTCCCCCTTCCCATCATGTCATTTCATGTATAAATTTTTAAATCTATTTTTGTATTATATTTGTAAATAAGTCTTAAATTTTTATGTACATTTTGGGGCGTTTTTTAGGTCCCTGGTATGGTTTTTGCGGCATTTTGGTGTACGATATGTATGAGTGTTGATGGACAAATTCTTATGGTGATTGAGAAAAATTGTAACGTATGTATGGGTCGTGAATCCGATTAGCTAGGTATAAGATAGAGTACTGAAGACCACCCCAAGTTTTGTACCCCCACCCATTTTTCGGCCTTGTGCCATAATTCTTTGTAATTAAAGAATAAATAAAACTAGCTCTTTGTTTCCTGGACAATTGTGTTCCAGCCTAAGTTTATTGCTCAGGCCCGCGCAAAAGTAGCGGTAAAACGCGAAACGCCGGAAGACAAGCGTCCGTGGTTCGGCCTCTTGGGAGGCATGGCCTCGGAAGGGCCTGGGGAAGTAGTTCCTCCCACCACGGCCTCGGTGGGAGGAAAGGAGGGTGACTGGCAACTACCGCCACGGGAGTCACCCTCCGTAGCGTCCGTAGCAGCAGCAGCATCCCCCAAACCATCGACCTCGGGGTGGACAGGGGGAAAGATCGTTATGAAGAATGAAGATTTTTATGACGAGATGAAAGCGAAATATGCGCAGTATATTAAGGGAACTGAGCTGGTCTCAGTTCCGGAACAACTAGCGCAAATAGAAGTGCGGATCATCACGCTGATAACGAAGGATATTAAGACGCACAAATTGGTGGGAGTAACCAGAGAAGTTTTTGAGGAGGCGTTATCAGCTCTGAAACTAAATGCTAGGGCCGTGGCGAGGAAGAGCAATGCCATGTGGGACGTCCTGCTGGCATCAGCGGAGGAAGCCAAAAGACTAATTGGGGTAGTTCTGGAGACAAAAACGCTCCAACTCCACACTGAGTATATGGGAACCAAAAAATCAAGGTTACCCTGCATGGCGTCCCCATGGACATTGCAGAGGACCACATAGGTGCCTTTTTCGCCAATTATGGAAAGGTGGCCTGTGTTTCCTCGCTGCGGTCCAAAGCCGGTATCTTAACAGGCGACATGACCCTGCAGGTGACTATATCGAAGGAAAACATTCCCAAGATTCCTAACATCCTCACCTGCAGGGGTCGCGTAATATTTATCATTGTTGAGGGAAGAAAACCGTGTTGTTGGGTCTGCGGGGCAGCGGAACATGTTGCCAAGACCTGCCCCACCAAAAATCCTGCCCCAAAGGCCCAACCAGCAAAGCAGCAGTCGGAGGAGCAAGGAAAAGTAAAGTCAGCAACACCAGCACCGGCTCCAACAGTTAACAAGGACGGCGAGTGGCAGGTGGTGGGCAAGAAGAAAACAAAAACACCATCCCCGGCGAAGGTGCCGCCACCTGCCAAGACGCCGGCAAAGCTGAAGGTGACCCCGGTGAAGGAGACCCCGGTGAAGAGGTCGCCAGCCCAACCGGAAAGGGGTTCCCAAAAGGAAAAGAGCCCCGCACCCAATATGGAGATGGAGGTGGATAGGGCAGCGTCTCTCAAACGTGGGAGAGACGAGGAAGCGGAGGAAGAGCACGACAGCCCAAAGTCTCGGCGGAGAAGCAGGAGCAGAGAGAGAAAAGTGCACAAAGAGAAATGCTCGTCTCTACCGGTGTCCCCCGTAAGAAGGACTTATGCGGACAAGGCAAGAAGCCTTCCCGCTTCCCCGCGTAAAGCTTCCCAGTCCCCAGTTTTTAAACTGACCCCCCTGGCTAAATCTAGCACATCAACTCCCACTCCCTCCCCTTCTCCTACTCCCACTCCCTCTAGGGCTAAGAAAAAAAATGCCCTCCCGCGTGGGGACGCCCTGATGAAAGTACAGGACAATATTTCGGAGGAGTGGTCTTCGCAGCGACGAAGGCTACTGAAGCCTCTTCTAAAACTGACCTCTGTGAAGGGTCTTTCAACAGAAGACCCGAGGAACTTTGCCCAGGCCCCAGGTGTCATCACCCTGGTAAGAAATACCGGGGGGAACCTGCGGGTCTGGGACCATATCGCAGAGGTCCAGAAGCAGTATCCAAAACTGAATATGGTCAAAGAACAGTCACCAGAACTTGCAAAGATGGCAAAAAATTGTTCGGGGAGGTTCCCCGTTTTAATCCACCCCTGTCTGTATAGGGTTCTAAAGCTAACATACCCCACGGACGTCGGCGGAATTGTCTTAGACGGACGGATTACGTCCGACATTGGTACAGGGTCCCTAGGACAGTCCGTCGGGGTCCCGTCTACCCGAGATTTCTACCCGGTATGCGAGTAGAGCCGTCCGTTGCATGTTTTTCTCTGTTTTTTTCGTTTCAGATCTAAAGAATGTCTATTAAGATAGCCAGTATAAATGCGAAGGGCCTGAGGGATCGGGGTAAGGCGGCTCGCCTGCTTCGTGACCTCTTGTCCTTCGGCGTGGATGTGGCCGCGATCCAAGAGACTCACTTTGTTTGCGAAGTCGACTCGTGTGTGCTGTCTAACGACTTTGTCGTCTATTCAGCATATGGGAGCCGGCTGGCCAGAGGTGTTTCTTTGCTGGTCAAGCGTACCCTGGACGCGAGGGTGGACCTTGTCCATGTCGGTGCCGAGGGCCGGCTGATCGTGGCCGATATTGCAGTGAAAAGCAAGTCGTTCCGGCTGATTGTGGTTTATGCGCCCAATGTTCAAGGTGAGCGTGTCTCTTTCTTTCGGCTGTTGGAGCCCTTCATGGTGCATTCAACACGGCTAATCTTAGTTGGGGACTGGAATGCCGTCCTAACCCCCAAATGGGATAGAGGAAGGGGCGCTAGCGGGTGGAGTGGTGATCGTAGCCTGGTTGATCTGATCGGCGAATTTGGTCTCGTCGATAGATACCGGGTCGATCATCCGGAAGGGAGCATGTGGACGTGGACGCGTAGTTGGCCTTCTACCCGGGTATCTGCATACCTGGATAGGATGTTAGTGAGAGAAGCCGATATAGACTTCCTAGAATGTCCAACGTTCCACTGGTTAGGCTACTCGGACCACAAACTCGTTTGTGCCCGGGTGGCGTTAGAATTTAGGCCTAGGTTGGCTGGTTATTGGAAGTTCAATCAGTCCTTACTGGACAGGCGGGACTTTCGTGACCAGCTGACAAAACTAGTGCAGCGGGCGTTAATTGGGCGAGTCATTGGGAGTAAGTGGTGGGTTAACCTTAAGGACTCCATTAGGTCTTTCGCCACCAAATATAGCCAGCGGCTCAACTTAGATAAGGCTGCGGAGGCAAAGACACTTAGTGCTAATTTCGCCCGGGCGGAGGCTGGTGGGGATCCCCTAGAAATAGCCTTAGCCAGGAGGCCCTGGAGCGCTCGACTAGCGGGCGCTACATGGGTCAGGTAATTAGGGCTAAGTTAAGCAAGATGTCTTCCGAAGCTGTGAACATGGGCGCGGAACTGCGCAAGGAAGAAATTCGCCATGCCGGCGACCGGTACATTCGAGAGGTACGCGACCCGGAGGGACATCTCCTTAGGTCCACCGACGATATGTGCGAGGCGTTCCGGCAGCATTTCGAGCACCGATTTACCAAGGAGCCTGGTCTCCGTGACGAGGAGTTTCGCAGCTATTTGGCTGACTTTCCCCGGCTTTTGCCGGCTGAAGCGGCTAGCTGCGAAGGGAGATTACGGAGGACGAAATCTACGTGGCTTTGAAGAAGGTCGGCAGTGGCAAGTCGCCAGGTTTGGATGGTTTGCCCTATGAATTGTACTTGAGGATGTCGCACCTTTTTGTCCCGCTCTTGGCTGTCGTGTTCAACCACTGGTTTCGGCAGGGGTCCATCCCCGGTCGGATCACCAGGGGCGTGATCACGCTGTTGAGAAAAGGCAAGAAGGTTGGGAGGGAACTAGATGACTACAGGCCCATAACTCTGCTAAACACAGAGTTAAAGATTTTGGCCAAGATCCTGACGAATCGCTTGCAGCTAGTTGCCGAGTCTCTGTTGGAACCGGATCAGACTTGTTCTGTGAAGGGGAGAACAATTCAGAGCAACCTGCACTTGATTCGCACGATCATAGAGGGTGTAGAAGACGACGATGAGGCCGCGCTGATCAATTTAGATCAGTCCAAGGCATTTGATAGGATTGACCATGGCTACCTGGCTGCTGTCCTGCAGGCCGCCGGATTCAAACCCGACTTCAGCCGCTGGATTAGCCTTCTGTATCGCTCCCCCAAGGCTGTGGTACAGGTGAACGGGAAGCTGTCGGGCGCTTTCGCGCTGTCTAGGTCGGTCCGACAGGGTTGTCCACTGTCTTCTCTCCTTTATGTCCTCGCGTTGGAGCCCCTCCTTCGCAGGCTAAGGGACGAGACGGGCAGTCCGGTCCTGCGTGGAATTGAAGTCCCTGGCGGAGCTCGAGCCAGGGTTTCCGCGTACGCCGATGACGTAACGACCTTTGTGTCCTCCCGCAGGGACATAGAGGCGGTACACCAGGCGCTTGTACGGTACGAGAAGGTGACAGGGGCCAGAATTAACTGCGACAAGTCATCCGGCTTGCGGTTAGGTGCCTGGAAGGGAGTTTCCCTTTCCCTCCCGGGGCCCTTCAGCTGGACGGACGGGCCGGTCAAGCTCCTCGGAGTTTGGTTCGGTCCGGACTTACAGCTGGAGAAAAACTGGTCAGAAGTACTGGCAAAGGTCGGCGCGTCGGTCAAGATTTGGCGTCGACGGGGTCTCTCCGTGAAGGGCTTGGCGGAGGTGTGTAACACATACCTCTTTCCCATGATCCTTTACCGGCTGTCAGTACTTCCCCTTTGTGACGATCATGAGAAGGCGCTCGAGCGTTTGCTATTCTCCTGTCTGTGGAGAGGACGCAAACACATGGTCGACAAAGGAGTCTGTTGCCTCCGTCCGTGTCAAGGGGGTCTGGGGATGCCACACTTGAGGAGCCACGTGCTCGCTTCGAGGTTGGCATTCCTCAGGCGCGCGTTGGAGGAAGATCGGTTGCTTGCGGGGGTAGTGAGGGACATGTTCCCTTGCCTTACCATCACGCCCCCGACCCTATGGCTGACCGTCAGGCCTTGGGTGCGACCGAAATTCCTGCTCGAATGTCTGGCGGCTTTACAGGCCATTCCACGGTCCAGTGACCTTTCACAGCCTAGGAAAATCTTCTATCGGGGATTAGTGGAGGGTGCCGTGAAGGATAAGCTGTGGAGTAAGCTCGGCATGTCGAGAGTGGAGTACCGCTCTCATTGGTCTTGGGCGCCAGGTGCGGATTGGCTCAGCAACTCTGAGTTTTCTCTGACCTGGCGATTGGCTCGGAATGGTTTGTCGCTCAATGACAAGCGTTTCGCAATGGGCCTGGCGGATTTGCCAGATTGTGAACGTTGCGACCTTGGAATTAAGGAGACGTCTGCGCACGCCTTCTTCCATTGTTCGCGCGTTCGCCCGTTGTGGGCGCGTGTCGGCGAGTTGACTGCTCGTATCGCGCCGCGGGAGCTTGTGCTCATTGATCGCGCATACGCTGTGGACAATGTGTCGCCCCCGTACTCTGGAGTGAAGCGGATGGTGTTTCTGTCGCTACTGGCCACGGCTAGAATGGTGATTTGGATGACGCGTCTGGAGGAAGTCTTGCGGGGAGGTCGTCTTTCGGATCAGGATCTAATCCGATATTTTGAGCACCAGCTCAAAATGAAGATTAGAACTGAACGGAAACGGCTGCACCCGACAGACTTTAGCAAAAGGTGGATATATGCAGCGAGCCTGGTTCGAGTGACCGGGGCTAGTCTTGATTTTCTTTTTTAGATCTGTTGCTCGCATCGGGGTGGATTCCTCTGGAACCCCTCCCGTGGTTAAGGTAAAGTATTCTTTTGTATACCTAGTTAATGTGAGTGATAGTGTTAGTCCCGGCCTGTTCCCGGCTCCCTTGCTTTTGTTATGATCCAGTTCGAGATCCCCATTGTCCAGAGTTATTTTGTCCCGTTTCATTCTCGGCTGGGTCAGCCTTATATACTCTCCAGTCCATTTTATTTTTGTACCCTGCTTCTCCATTCCCCTTAGAAAGAGAGCGGCTTGATTTTGTCTCTACAGGCAGAATACAGTGGCCTCTTTAATTATGTGGGTGTGTTTGGGCCTTACTAACATTATGTATAAATATTCATTTGAAATTGTTTTTGTTTTGGGGATTTTTTGTTTCTTCATACCCCCTTCCCATCATATCATTTCATGTACAAATTTTTAAAGTTATTTTTGTATTATATTTGTATATAGTAATAAAATTTTTATGTACATTTGGGGCGTTTTTAGGTCCCCGGTATGTTTTGCGGTATTTTGGTGCTTGATAAGTATGAGTGGTGATGGACAAATTCTTATGGTGAATGAGAATCATTGTAACGTATGTATGGGTCGTGAATCTGATTAGCTAGGTATAGGATAGAGTAGCTGAAGACCACCCCAAGTTTTGTTCCCCCTCCCAGTTTTTGGCCTTGAGCCACAATTTGTATTTATACAAATAAATAAAACGAGACATTCCTTCCCAAACTTGTTTTGTGTGGTCAATGGCAGAGGATCAAAGTGTAGTATCTGTTCCATAGTGATATTTACTAGCTCTTTGTTTCCTGGACAATTGTGTTCCAGCCTAAGTTTATTGCTCAGGCCCGCGCAAAAGTAGCGGTAAAACGCGAAACGCCGGAAGACAAGCGTCCGTGGTTCGGCCTCTTGGGAGGCATGGCCTCGGAAGGGCCTGGGGAAGTAGTTCCTCCCACCACGGCCTCGGTGGGAGGAAAGGAGGGTGACTGGCAACTACCGCCACGGGAGTCACCCTCCGTAGCGTCCGTAGCAGCAGCAGCATCCCCCAAACCATCGACCTCGGGGTGGACAGGGGGAAAGATCGTTATGAAGAATGAAGATTTTTATGACGAGATGAAAGCGAAATATGCGCAGTATATTAAGGGAACTGAGCTGGTCTCAGTTCCGGAACAACTAGCGCAAATAGAAGTGCGGATCATCACGCTGATAACGAAGGATATTAAGACGCACAAATTGGTGGGAGTAACCAGAGAAGTTTTTGAGGAGGCGTTATCAGCTCTGAAACTAAATGCTAGGGCCGTGGCGAGGAAGAGCAATGCCATGTGGGACGTCCTGCTGGCTTCAGCGGACGAAGCCAAAAGACTAATTGGGGTAGTTCTGGAGACAAAAACGCTCCAACTCCACACTGAGTATATGGGGACCAAAAAAATCAAGGTTACCCTGCATGGCGTCCCCATGGACATTGCGGAGGACCACATAGGTGCCTTTTTCGCCCATTATGGAAAGGTGGCCTGTGTTTCCTCGCTGCGGTCCAGAGCAGGTATCTTGACAGGCGACATGACCCTGCAGGTGACTATAACGAAGGAAAACATTCCCAAAATTCCTAACATCCTCACCTGCAGGGGTCGCGTAATATTCATAATTGTTGAAGGAAGAAAACCGTGCTGTTGGGTCTGCGGGGCGGCGGAACATGTAGCAAAAACCTGCCCCACCAAGAATCCTGCCCCAAAGGCCCAACCAGCCAAGCAGCCACAGCAGGAGCAAGGCAAACCGAAGACGGCAACACCAAAGACGGCATCACCAGCACCGGCTCCAGCTGCCAACAAGGAAGGCGAATGGCAGGTGGTAGGCAGGAAGAAGAATAAAACACCATCCCCGGCGAAGGTGCTGCCACCTGCCAAAACGCCGGCTAAGATGAAGGAGACCCCGGTGAAGGAGACACCGGTGAAGAGGTCGCCAGCCCAACCGGAAAGGGGTTCCCGTAAGGAAAAGAGCCCCGCACCCAATATGGAGATGGAGGTGGATAGGGCAGCGTCTCTCAAACGTGGGAGAGACGAGGAAGCGGAGGAAGAGCACGACAGCCCAAAGTCCCGGCGGAGAAGCAGGAGCAGAGAGAGAAAAGTGCACAAAGAGAAATGCTCGTCTCTACCGGTGTCCCCCGTAAGAAGGACTTATGCGGACAAGGCAAGAAGCCTTCCCGCTTCCCCGCTTAAGGCTTCCCAGTCCCCAGTTTTTAAACTGACCCCCTTGGCAAAAGCTAGTGCCATAACTCCTACTCCCTCCCCTTCTCCTACTCCCACTCCCTCTCGGGCTAAGAAAAAAATGCCCTCCCGCGTGGGGATGCCCTGATGAAGGTTCCAGAAAATATTTCGGAGGAGTGGTCTTCCCAGCGACGAAGGCTACTGAAGCCTCTTTTAAAATTGACCTCTGTGAAGGGTCTCTCTACGGAAGACCCGAGGAACTTTGCCCAGGCCCCAGGTGTCATCACCCTGGTTAGGAATACCGGGGGGAACCTGCGGGTCTGGGACCATATCGCAGAGGTCCAGAAGCATTATACCAATTTAAATATGGTCAAAGAACATTCACCAGAGCTAAGAAAAATGGCTAAAAATTGTTCGGGGAGGTTCCCCGTATTACTCCACCCCTGCTTATATAGGGTGGTAAAATTAATTTATCCAACGGACGTCGGCGGTATTGTCCTGGACGGACGAATTACGTCCGATATAGGTACAGGGTCCCTAGGACAGGCCGTCGGGGTCCCAGCCACCAGAGATTTTTTCCCCGTATGTGATTAGAGCCGTTGTTGCATGTTTTTTCTGTTTCTCTTTTTCAGGCCTAAGAAATGTCTATCAAGATAGCCAGTCTGAATGCGTATGGCCTGAGGGATCGGGGTAAGGCGGCTCGCCTGCTTCGTGACCTCTTGTCGTACGGCGTGGATGTGGCCGCGATCCAAGAGACTCACTTTGTTTGCGAAGTCGACTCGTGTGTGCTGTCTAGCGACTTTGTCGTTTATTCAGCATATGGGAGCCGGCGGGCCAGAGGTGTTTCTTTGCTGGTTAAGCGTACCCTGGACGCGAGGGTTGACCTTGTCCATGTCGGTGCCGAGGGCCGGCTGATCGTGGCCGATATTGCAGTGAAAAGCAAGTCGTTCCGGCTGATTGCGGTTTATGCGCCCAATGTTCAAGGTGAGCGTGTCTCTTTCTTTCGGCTGTTGGAGCCCTTCATGGTGCATTCAACACGGCTAATCTTAGTTGGGGACTGGAATGCCATCCTAACCCCCAAATGGGATAGAGGGAGGGGCGCTAGCGGGTGGAGTGGTGATCGTAGCCTGGTCAATCTTGTCGGCGATTTTGGTCTCGTCGATAGATACCGGGTCGATCACCCGGAAGGGAGCATGTGGACGTGGACGCGTAGTTGGCCCTCTACCCGGGTATCAGCGTACCTGGATAGGGTGTTAGTGAGAGAAGCCGACATAGACTTCTTAGAATGTCCAACGTTCCACTGGTTAGGCTACACGGACCACAAACTCGTTTGTGCCCGTGTGGTGTTAGATTTTAGGCCTAGGTTGGCTGGTTATTGGAAGTTCAACCAGTCCTTACTGGACAGGCGGGACTTTCGTGACCAGCTGACAAAACTAGTTCAGCGGGCGTTAATTGGGCGAGTCATTGGGAGTAAGTGGTGGGTTAGTCTTAAGGACTCCATTAGGTCTTTCGCCACCAAATATAGCCAGCGGCTCAACCTAGATAAGGCTGCGGAGGCAAAGACACTTAGAGCTAATTTCGCCCGGGCGGAGGCTGGTGGGGATTCCCTAGAAATAGCCTTAGCCAGGGAGGCCCTGGAGCGTTCGACTAGCGGGCGCTACATGGGCCAGGTAATTAGGGCTAAGTTAAGCAAGATGTCTTCCGAAGCTGTGAAAATGGGCGCGGAACTGCGCAAGGAAGAAATTCGCCGAGCCGGCGACCGGTACATTCGAGAGGTACGCGACCCGGAGGGACATCTCCTTAGGTCGACCGACGACATGTGCGAGGCGTTCCGGCAGCATTTCGAACACCGATTTACCAAGGAGCCTGGTCTCCGTGACGAGGACTTTCGCAGCTATTTGGCTGACTTTCCCCGGCTTTTGCCGGCTGAAGCGGCTAGCTGCGAAGGGGAGATTACGGAGGACGAAATCTACGTGGCTTTGAAGAAGGTCGGCAGTGGCAAGTCGCCAGGTTTGGATGGTTTGCCCTATGAATTGTACTTGAGGATGTCGCACCTTTTTGTCCCGCTCTTGGCAGTCGTGTTCAACCACTGGTTTCGGCAGGGGTCCATCCCCGGTCGGATCACCAGGGGCGTGATCACGCTGTTGAGAAAAGGCAAGAAGGTTGGGAGGGAACTAGATGACTACAGGCCCATAACTCTGCTAAACACAGAGTTAAAGATTTTGGCCAAGATCCTGACGAATCGCTTGCAGCTAGTTGCCGAGTCTCTGTTGGAACCGGATCAGACTTGTTCTGTGAAGGGGAGAACAATTCAGAGCAACCTGCACTTGATTCGCACGATCATAGAGGGTGTAGAAGACGACGATGAGGCCGCGCTGATCAATTTAGATCAGTCCAAGGCATTTGATAGGATTGACCATGGCTACCTGGCTGCTGTCCTGCAGGCCGCCGGATTCAAACCCGACTTCAGCCGCTGGATTAGCCTTCTGTATCGCTCCCCCAAGGCTGTGGTACAGGTGAACGGGAAGCTGTCGGGCGCTTTCGCGCTGTCTAGGTCGGTCCGACAGGGTTGTCCACTGTCTTCTCTCCTTTATGTCTTGGCGTTGGAGCCCCTCCTTCGCCGGCTGAGGGACGAGACGGGCAGTCCGGTCCTGCGTGGAATTGAAGTCCCTGGCGGAGCTCGAGCCAGGGTTTCTGCGTACGCCGATGACGTAACGACCTTTGTGTCCTCCCGCAGGGACATAGAGGCGGTACACCAGGCGCTTGTACGGTACGAGAAGGTGACAGGGGCCAGAATTAACTGCGACAAGTCATCCGGCTTGCGGTTAGGTGCCTGGAAGGGAGTTTCCCTCCCGGGGCCCTTCAGCTGGACGGACGGGCCGGTCAAGCTCCTCGGAGTTTGGTTCGGTCCGGACTTACAGCTGGAGAAAAACTGGTCAGAAGTACTGGCAAAGGTCGGCGCGTCGGTCAAGATTTGGCGTCGACGGGGTCTCTCCGTGAAGGGCTTGGCGGAGGTGTGTAACACATACCTCTTTCCCATGATCCTTTACCGGCTGTCAGTACTTCCCCTTTGTGACGATCATGAGAAGGCGCTCGAGCGTTTGCTATTCTCCTGTCTTTGGAGAGGACGCAAACACATGGTCGACAAAGGAGTCTGTTGCCTCCGTCCGTGTCAAGGGGGTCTGGGGATGCCACACTTGAGGAGCCACGTGCTCGCTTCAAGGTTGGCATTCCTCAGGCGCGCGTTAGAGGAAGATCGGTTGCTTGCGGGGGTAGTGAGGGACATGTTCCCTTGCCTTACCATCACGCCCCCGACCCTATGGCTGACCGTCAGGCCTTGGGTGCGACCGAAATTCCTCCTCGAATGTCTGGCGGCTTTACAGGCCATTCCACGGTCCAGTGACCTTTCACAGCCTAGGAAAATCTTCTATCGGGGATTAGTGGAGGGTGCCGTGAAGGATAAGCTGTGGAGTAAGCTCGGCATGTCGAGAGTGGAGTACCGCTCTCATTGGTCTTGGGCGCCAGGTGCAGATTGGCTCAGCAACTCTGAGTTTTCTCTGACCTGGCGATTGGCTCGGAATGGTTTGTCTCTCAATGACAAGCGTTTCGCAATGGGCCTGGCGGATTTGCCAGATTGTGAACGTTGCAACCTTGGAATCAAGGAGACGTCTGCGCACGCCTTCTTCCATTGTTCGCGCGTTCGCCCGTTGTGGGCGCGTGTCGGCGAGTTGACTGCTCGTATCGCGCCGCGGGAGCTCGTGCTCATTGATCGCGCATACGCTGTGGACAATGTGTTGCCCCCGTACTCTGGAGTGAAGCGGATGGTGTTTCTGACGCTGCTGGCTTCGGCTAGAATGGTGATATGGACGACGCGACTGGAGGAAGTCTTGCGGGGCGGTCGTCTTTCGGATCAGGATCTAATCCGATATTTTGAGCACCAGCTCAAAATGAAGATTAGAACTGAACGGAAACGGCTGCACCCGACAGACTTTTGCGAAAGGTGGATACATGCAGCGAGCCTGGTTCGTGTGACCGGGGCTAGCCTTGATTTTCTTTTTTAGATCTGCTAATCACATCGGGGGGGATTCCTTTGGAACCCTTCCCGTGGTTAAGGTAGATATTCTTTTGTGTACCTAGTTAATGTGAGTGTATGGGTTGTCCTAGCCTGTTCCCGGCTCCAATACTTTTGTTATGATCCAGTTCGAGATCCCCTTTGTCCATCGTTATTTTGTCCCGTTTTACTCTCGGCTGGGTCAGCCTTATATATTCCCCAGTCCAATTTATTTTAACCTGCTTCTCCCATCCCCTGTAGAAAGAGAGCTACTTGATTTTGCCTTTTAAGGCAGAATACAGTGGCCTCTTTAATTATGAGGGTGTGTTTGGGTCTTACTAACACCATGTATATGATGTTCATTTGAAATTGTTTTTAGTTTGGGGTTTTTTGTTTCTTCATTCCCCCTTCCCATCATGTCATTTCATGCACAAATTTTTAAATCTATTTTTGTATTATATTTGTAAATAGTCACAAATTTTTATGTACATTTGGGGCGTTTTGTAGGTCCCTGGTATGGTTTTTGCGGTATTTTGGTGTACGATATGTATGAGTGTTGATGGACAAATTCTTATGGTGATTGAGAAAATTGTAACGTATGTATGGGTCGTGAATCCGATTAGCTAGGTATAAGATAGTGTACTGAAGACCACCCCAAGTTTTGTTCCCCCTCCCATTTTTCGGCCTTGTGCCATAATTCTTTGTATTTAAAGAATAAATAAAACTAGCTCTTTGTTTCCTGGACAATTGTGTTCCAGCCTAAGTTTATTGCTCAGGCCCGCGCAAAAGTAGCGTGTAAACGCGAAACGCCGGAAGACAAGCGTCCGTGGTTCGGCCTCTTGGGAGGCATGGCCTCGGAAGGGCCTGGGGAAGTAGTTCCTCCCACCACGGCCTCGGTGGGAGGAAAGGAGGGTGACTGGCAACTACCGCCACGGGAGTCACCCTCCGTAGCGTCCGTAGCAGCAGCAGCATCCCCCAAACCATCAACCTCGGGGTGGACAGGGGGAAAGATCGTTATGAAAAATGAAGATTTCTACGAGGAGATGAAAGCTAAATACGCACAGTACATAAAGGGAACTGAGCTAGTCTCAGTTCCGGAACAACTAGCCCAAATAGAGGTGCGTATTATCACGCTCATCACCAAAGATATTAAGACCCACAAATTGGTGGGAGTAACGAGAGACGCTTTTGAGGAAGCGTTGGCAGCTCTGAAGCTAAATGCTAGGGCCGTGGCGAGGAGGAGCAATGCCATGTGGGACGTCCTGCTTGGCTCGGCGGAGGAAGCCAAAAGACTGATAGGTGTAGTTCTGGAGACAAAAACGCTCCAACTACATACTGAATACATGGGGACCAAAAAAATCAAGGTCACTCTGCATGGCGTCCCCATGGACATTGCAGAAGACCACATCGGCGCCTTTTTCGCTAATTATGGAAGGGTAGCCGGTGTCTCCTCGCTGCGGTCGAAGACCGGCATATTAACAGGTGACATGACCCTGCAGATTACGATATCTAAGGAGAACATTCCCAAGATTCCGAACATCCTCACCTGCAGGGGTCGAATTATTTACATTATTGTAGAAGGAAGAAAGCCGTGCTGTTGGGTCTGCGGGGCGGCAGAACATGTTGCAAAGACCTGCCCAACCAAAAATCCTGCCCCAAAGGCCCAACCAGCCAAGCAGCAGCCGGAGGAGCAAGGAAAATCAAAGCCAGCACCACCAGCACCGGCGCCAACAGTCAACAAGGACGGCGAGTGGCAGGTGGTGGGCAGGAAGAAGACAAAAACACCGTCCCCGGCGAAGGTGCCGCCACCTGCCAAGACGCCGGCTAAACTAAAGGAGACTCCGGTGAAGGAAACCCCGGTAAAGAGGTCTCCAGCTCAACCGGAAAGGGGTTCCCAAAAGGAAAAGAGCCCCTCACGCAGCATGGAGCAGAAGATGGAGGTGGAAAGGGCAGCGTCTCTCAAACGTGGGAGAGACGAGGAAGTGGAGGAAGAGCACGACAGCCCAAAGTCTCGGCGCAAAAGCAGGAGCAGAGAAAGAAAAGTGCGGAAGGAGAAATGTTCGTCTCTACCGGTGTCCCCCGTGAGAAAGACATATGCGGACAAGGCAAGAAGCCTTCCCGCTTCCCCGCGTAAAGCTTCCCAGTCCCCTGCCTTTAAACTGACCCCCCTGGCAAAAGCTAGTTCATTAACTCCCACTCCCTCCCCTTCTCCTACTCCCACTCCCTCTCGGGCTAAGAAAAAAAATGCCCTCCCTCGTGGGGATGCCCTTATGAAAGTGCAGGACAATATTTCGGAGGAGTGGTCTTCGCAGCGACGAAGGCTACTGAAGCCTCTACTAAAACTGACCTCTGTAAAGGGTCTTTCCACGGAAGACCCGAGGAACTTTGCCCAGGCCCCAGGTGTCATCACCCTGGTTAGGAATACCGGGGGGAACCTGCGGGTCTGGGACCACATCGCAGAGGTCCAGAAACACTACTGTAAACTGAACATGGTCAAAGAAGATACTCCGGAGTTGAGAAAAATGGCGAAAAATTGTTCGGGGAGGTTCCCCGTATTGCTCCACCCCTGTTTATATAGGGTGGTAAAACTCATATATCCAACGGACGTCGGCGGTATTGTCCTAGACGGACGAATTACGTCCGATATAGGTACAGGGTCCCTAGGACAGTCCGTCGGGGTCCTATCTGCCAGAGATTTCTACCCGGTATGCGAGTAGAGCCGACAGTTGCATGTTTTTCTGTGTTTTTTCGTTTCAGGTCTAAAGAATGTCTATTAAGTTAGCCAGTATAAATGCGAAGGGCCTGAGGGATCGGGGTAAGGCGGCTCGCCTGCTTCGTGACCTCTTGTCCTTCGGCGTGGATGTGGCCGCGATCCAAGAGACTCACTTTGTTTGCGAAGTCGACTCGTGTGTGCTGTCTAACGACTTTGTCGTCTATTCAGCATATGGGAGCCGGCTGGCCAGAGGTGTTTCTTTGCTGGTCAAGCGTACCCTGGACGCGAGGGTGGACCTTGTCCATGTCGGTGCCGAGGGCCGGCTGATCGTGGCCGATATTGCAGTGAAAAGCAGGTCGTTCCGGCTGATTGTGGTTTATGCGCCCAATGTTCAAGGTGAGCGTGTCTCTTTCTTTCGGCTGTTGGAGCCCTTCATGGTGCATTCAACACGGCTAATCTTAGTTGGGGACTGGAATGCCGTCCTAACCCCCAAATGGGATAGAGGAAGGGGCGCTAGCGGGTGGAGTGGTGATCGTAGCCTGGTTGATCTGATCGGCGAATTTGGTCTCGTCGATAGATACCGGGTCGATCATCCGGATGGGAGCATGTGGACGTGGACGCGTAGTTGGCCTTCTACCCGGGTATCTGCGTACCTGGATAGGATGTTAGTGAGAGAAGCCGACATAGACTTCTTAGAATGTCCAACGTTCCACTGGTTAGGCTACTCGGACCACAAACTCGTTTGTGCCCGTGTGGCGTTAGACTTTAGGCCTAGGTTGGCTGGTTATTGGAAGTTCAATCAGTCCTTACTGGACAGGCGGGACTTTCGTGACCAGCTGACAAAACTAGTGCAGCGGGCGTTAATTGGGCGAGTCATTGGGAGTAAGTGGTGGGTTAACCTTAAGGACTCCATTAGGTCTTTCGCCACCAAATATAGCCAGCGGCTCAACCTAGATAAGGCTGCGGAGGCAAAGACACTTAGTGCTAATTTCGCCCGGGCGGAGGCTGGTGGGGATCCCCTAGAGATAGCCTTAGCCAGGGAGGCCCTGGAGCGCTCGACTAGCGGGCGCTACATGGGTCAGGTAATTAGGGCTAAGTTAAGCAAGATGTCTTCCGAAGCTGTGAACATGGGCGCAGAACTGCGCAAGGAAGAAATTCGCCATGCCGGCGACCGGTACATTCGAGAGGTGCGCGACCCGGAGGGACATCTCCTTAGGTCCACTGACGACATGTGCGAGGCGTTCCGGCAGCATTTCGAGCACCGATTTACCAAGGAGCCTGGTCTCCGTGACGAGGAGTTTCGCAGCTATTTGGCTGACTTTCCCCGGCTTTTGCCGGCTGAAGCGGCTAGCTGCGAAGGGGAGATTACGGAGGACGAAATCTACGTGGCTTTGAAGAAGGTCGGCAGTGGCAAGTCGCCAGGTTTGGATGGTTTGCCCTATGAATTGTACTTGAGGATGTCGCACCTTTTTGTCCCGCTCTTGGCTGTCTTGTTCAACCACTGGTTTCGGCAGGGGTCCATCCCCGGTCGGATCACCAGGGGCGTGATCACGCTGTTGAGAAAAGGCAAGAAGGTTGGGAGGGAACTAGATGATTACAGGCCCATAACTCTGCTAAACACAGAGTTAAAGATTTTGGCCAAGATCCTGACGAACCGCTTGCAGCTAGTTGCCGAGTCTCTGTTGGAACCGGATCAGACTTGTTCTGTGAAGGGACGAACAATTCAGAGCAACCTGCACTTGATTCGCACGATCATAGAGGGTGTAGAAGACGACGATGAGGCCGCGCTGATCAATTTAGATCAGTCCAAGGCATTTGATAGGATTGACCATGGCTACCTGGCTGCTGTCCTGCAGGCCGCCGGATTCAAACCCGACTTCAGCCGCTGGATTAGCCTTCTGTATCGCTCCCCCAAGGCTGTGGTACAGGTGAACGGGAAGCTGTCGGGCGCTTTCGCGCTGTCTAGGTCGGTCCGACAGGGTTGTCCACTGTCTTCTCTCCTTTATGTCTTGGCGTTGGAGCCCCTCCTTCGCCGGCTAAGGGACGAGACTGGCAGTCCGGTCCTGCGTGGAATTGAAGTCCCTGGCGGAGCTCGAGCCAGGGTTTCCGCGTACGCCGATGACGTAACGACCTTTGTGTCCTCCCGCAGGGACATAGAGGCGGTACACCAGGCGCTTGTACGGTACGAGAAGGTGACAGGGGCCAGAATTAACTGCGACAAGTCATCCGGCTTGCGGTTAGGTGCCTGGAAGGGTGTTTCCCTCCCGGGGCCCTTCAGCTGGACGGACGGGCCGGTCAAGCTCCTCGGAGTTTGGTTCGGTCCGGACTTACAGCTGGAGAAAAACTGGTCAGAAGTACTGGCAAAGGTCGGCGCGTCGGTCAAGATTTGGCGTCGACGGGGTCTCTCCGTGAAGGGCTTGGCGGAGGTGTGTAACACATACCTCTTTCCCATGATCCTTTACCGGCTGTCAGTACTGCCCCTTTGTGACGATCATGAGAAGGCGCTCGAGCGTTTGCTATTCTCCTGTCTGTGGAGAGGACGCAAACACATGGTCGACAAAGGAGTCTGTTGCCTCCGTCCGTGTCAAGGGGGTCTGGGGATGCCACACTTGAGGAGCCACGTGCTCGCTTCAAGGTTGGCATTCCTCAGGCGCGCGTTGGAGGAAGATCGGTTGCTTGCGGGGGTAGTGAGGGACATGTTCCCTTGCCTTACCATCACGCCCCCGACCCTATGGCTGACCGTCAGGCCTTGGGTGCGACCGAAATTCCTGCTCGAATGTCTGGCGGCTTTACAGGCCATTCCACGGTCCAGTGACCTTTCACAGCCTAGGAAAATCTTCTATCGGGGATTAGTGGAGGGTGCCGTGAAGGATAAGCTGTGGAGTAAGCTCGGCATGTCGGGGGTGGAGTACCGCTCTCATTGGTCTTGGGCGCCAGGCGCGGATTGGCTCAGCAACTCTGAGTTTTCTCTGACCTGGCGATTGGCTCGGAATGGTTTGTCGCTCAATGACAAGCGTTTCGCAATGGGCCTGGCGGATTTGCCAGATTGTGAACGTTGCAACCTTGGAATTAAGGAGACGTCTGCGCACGCCTTCTTCCATTGTTCGCGCGTTCGCCCGTTGTGGGCGCGTGTCGGCGAGTTGACTGCTCGTATCGCGCCGCGGGAGCTTGTGCTCATTGATCGCGCATACGCTGTGGACAATGTGTCGCCCCCGTACTCTGGAGTGAAGCGGATGGTGTTTCTGTCGCTACTGGCCACGGCTAGAATGGTGATTTGGATGACGCGTCTGGAGGAAGTCTTGCGGGGAGGCCGTCTTTCGGATCAGGATCTAATCCGATATTTTGAGCACCAGCTCAAAATGAAGATTAGAACTGAACGGAAACGGCTGCACCCGACAGACTTTAGCAAAAGGTGGATATATGTAGCGAGCCTGGTTCGTGTGACCGGGGCTAGTCTTGATTTTCTTTTTTAGATCTGCTGCTCGCATCGGGGTGGATTCCTCTGGAACCCCTCCCGTGGTTAAGGTAAAGTATTCTTTTGTGTACCTAGTTAATGTGAGTGAATGGGTTTGTCCTAGCCTGTTCCCGGCTCCATTGCTTTTGTTATGACCCAGTTCGAGATTCCCATTGTCCTTTGTTATTTTGTCCCGTTTGTATTCTCGGCTGGGTCAGCCTTATATATTCTCCAGTCCCATTTTATTTTCTACCCGGTGCCTCCTTTCCCCTTAGAAAGAGAGCGGCTTGATTTTGTCTCGTCAGGCAGAATACAGTGGCCTCTTTAATTATGTGGGTGTGTTTGGGTCTTACTAACACCTTGTATATGTATTCGTTTGAAATTGTTTTTTGTTTTGGGGATTTTTTGTTTCTTCATACCCCCTTCCCATCATATCATTTCATGTACAAATTTTTAAAGTTATTTTTGTATTATATTTGTATATAGTAATAAATTTTTATGTACATTTGGGGCGTTTTTAGGTCCCCGTTATGTTTTGCGGTATTTCGGTGCTTGATAAGTATGAGTGGTGATGGACAAATTCTTATGGTGAATGAGAATCATTGTAACGTATGTATGGGTCGTGAATCTGATTAGCTAGGTATAGGATAGAGTAGCTGAAGACCACCCCAAGTTTTGTTCCCCCTCCCATTTTTCTGGCCTTGTGCCATAATGCTGTATTGCTCAGTATAAATAAAACGAGACATTCCTTCCCCAAATCTGCGTTCTGTGGTTTTTGTGGAGGATCAAAGTGTAGTATCTGTTCCCTAGTAGCGTTTACTAGCACTTGTGGTTTGACTGACATATCAATTCCACCTGAGTTCATTGCTCAGGCCGCGTCAAAGTAGTGGCTTTTAGCTGCGAAACCACCGGAAGCGGTTGTCAGGTGTTCGGCCTCTTCGGAGGCATGGCCGCGGATAGGCCAGATGTGATCGTGCCTCCCACCACGGACTCGGTGGGAGGAAAGGAGGGGGATTGGGCATTACCGCCTCGGATCAATCCCCCTTCTACAGTACCAGCAGCAGTGTCAGCAGCGCCAGCGTCCCCCGTACCTTCAACCTCTGGGTGGAAGGGAGGCAAAAAAATGACGCTTAAGGGGGAGGAGTATTATGAAAGGATTTCTAAGGAATACTCGGACTTCATCAAAGGGACGGAGCTCGTTTCGGTGCCGGAACAGTTGGCACAAATAGAGGCCCGTATCATAGAGGTCGGTGTCCCCAGAGATACATTTGAGGAGGGGATACAGGCCTTAAAAATCAAAGCTAAGGCCGTAGCGAGGAGGGGCAATGCCATGTGGGACGTCCTGCTTGGCTCCGCCGAAGAAGCCAAAAGCTTAATTGGTGTGGTTCTGGAGACCAAAACTCTCCAGTTCCATACCGAATATATGGGTACTAAAAAAGTGAAAGTGACCCTGCATGGCGTCCCCATGGACATTGCAGAGGATCATGTCGGCGCCTTCTTTGTACAGTACGGAAGGGTGGCCGAAGTCTCCTCGCTGCAGTCCAAGGCAGGCTTCCTCACGGGAGATGTGACCCTGCAGGTGACGCTAAACAAGGACAACATTGCGAAAATCCCTAACATCCTCACCTGCAGGGGTCGGGCGATTTTCGTCATTGTGGAAGGGAGAAAGCCGTGCTGTTGGGTCTGCGGGGCGGCGGACCACGTCGCAAAGGCGTGTCCAACCAAGAATCCGGCCCCAAAGGCCCAGCCAGCCCAACCAGCTAAGCAGCAGCCAGTGGCACAAGAGAAGGAAGGAGGAAAAAAGTGCAACCTACACAGTCTCCCGTGAGCAACAAGGAGGGCGAATGGCAGGTGGTGGCCAGGAAGAAAACCAAAACACCTTCCCCGGAGAAAGTGCCGCCACCTGTCAAGACGCCTGCTAAACAGACCCCGGTGAGGGTGCCGACTCCGGCCAAACAAAAGGAGTCCCCGGCAAAGGCGCCGGCAAAACCAAAGGAGGTGTCGTCTGAGAAGTCTCCTCCCAAACAGAGGAAGGGAAGAAGTCCTTCCCCACAGCAAATGGAAGTGGAGAGGGCAGCCTCCCTGAAGCGTGGGAGGGAGGAAGAGGCAGAGGAGCGACAAGACAGCCCAAAAGCCAGGAGAAGGAGCAGGAGCTACGAGAAGAGGCCGCGAGCCGAAAAATGCAGCTCTCTACCAGTCTCACCCGAAAGGATATCCTACGCAGAAAAGGCAAGAAGCCTTCCTGCTTCCCCGCAAAAAGCTTCCCAGACCCTGACCTTTGAATTGACCCACCTCAAAAAAGCAAAGTCTGTAACTCCCACTCCCTCCCCTTCTCCTATTCCCACTCCCACTCGGGCGAAAAAGAAAAATGCCCTTCCCCAAGGTGATGCCCTCTTGAGGGTGAGTGACAATGTGGTGGCAGAGTGGTCGTCGCAGAGGCGAAAGCTCTTAAAACCACTCCTCAAATTGACTTCTGTGGATGGTCTCTCCGTAGAGGACCCTAGGAACTTTGCCCAGGCCCCAGGTGTCATCACCCTGGTAAGGAATACCGGTGGCAACCTGAGGGTCTGGGACCATATACACGAGGCCAAGAGGCACTTTGCAAAAATTCGTATGGTTCAGGAGAACACTCCTGAACTAAAAAAAATGGAGAAGAATTGCTCGGGGAGGTTCCCTGTTTTGCTCCACCCCAGTCTCTATAGGGTGGTAAAACTAACCTACCCAACGGACGTCGGCGGAATTGTCCTAGACGGACGGATTACGTCCGATGTAGGTACAGGGTCCCTAGGACAGTCCGTCGGGGTCCTATCTGCCAGAGATTTCCGGCCCGTATGCGAGTAGAGCCGTTTTGTTGCATGTTTTTTCTTTGTCTCTTTTCAGGTCTAAAGAATGTCTATTAAGTTAGCCAGTATAAATGCGAAGGGCCTGAGGGATCGGGGTAAGGCGGCTCGCCTGCTTCGTGACCTCTTGTCCTTCGGCGTGGATGTGGCCGCGATCCAAGAGACTCACTTTGTTTGCGAAGTCGACTCGTGTGTGCTGTCTAACGACTTTGTCGTCTATTCAGCATATGGGAGCCGGCTGGCCAGAGGTGTTTCTTTGCTGGTCAAGCGTACCCTGGACGCGAGGGTTGACCTTGTCCATGTCGGTGCCGAGGGCCGGCTGATCGTGGCCGATATTGCAGTGAAAAGCAAGTCGTTCCGGCTGATTGTGGTTTATGCGCCCAATGTTCAAGGTGAGCGTGTCTCTTTCTTTCGGCTGTTGGAGCCCTTCATGGTGCATTCAACACGGCTAATCTTAGTTGGGGACTGGAATGCCGTCCTAACCCCCAAATGGGATAGAGGAAGGGGCGCTAGCGGGTGGAGTGGTGATCGTAGCCTGGTTGATCTGATCGGCGATTTTGGTCTCGTCGATAGATACCGGGTCGATCATCCGGATGGGAGCATGTGGACGTGGACGCGTAGTTGGCCTTCTACCCGGGTATCTGCGTACCTGGATAGGATGTTAGTGAGAGAAGCCGACATAGACTTCTTAGAATGTCCAACGTTCCACTGGTTAGGCTACTCGGACCACAAACTCGTTTGTGCCCGTGTGGCGTTAGACTTTAGGCCTAGGTTGGCTGGTTATTGGAAGTTCAATCAGTCCTTACTGGACAGGCGGGACTTTCGTGACCAGCTGACAAGACTAGTTCAGAGGGCGTTAATTGGGCGAGTCATTGGGAGTAATTGGTGGGTTAAACTTAAGGACTCCATTAGGTCTTTTGCCACCAAATATAGCCAGCGGCTCAACCTAGATAAGGCTGCGGAGGCAAAGACACTTAGTGCTAATTTCGCCCGGGCGGAGGCTGGTGGGGATCCCCTAGAAATAGCCTTAGCCAGGGAGGCCCTGGAGCGCTCGACTAGCGGGCGCTACATGGGCCAGGTAATTAGGGCTAAGTTAAGCAAGATGTCTTCCGAAGCTGTGAACATGGGCGCGGAACTGCGCAAGGAAGAAATTCGCCATGCCGGCGACCGGTACATTCGAGAGGTGCGCGACCCGGAGGGACATCTCCTTAGGTCCACTGACGACATGTGCGAGGCGTTCCGGCAGCATTTCGAACACCGATTTACCAAGGAGCCTGGTCTCCGTGACGAGGAGTTTCGCAGCTATTTGGCTGACTTTCCCCGGCTTTTGCCGGCTGAAGCGGCTAGCTGCGAAGGGGAGATTACGGAGGACGAAATCTACGTGGCTTTGAAGAAGGTCGGCAGTGGCAAGTCGCCAGGTTTGGATGGTTTGCCCTATGAATTGTACTTGAGGATGTCGCACCTTTTTGTCCCGCTCTTGGCTGTCGTGTTCAACCACTGGTTTCGGCAGGGGTCCATCCCCGGTCGGATCACCAGGGGCGTGATCACGCTGTTGAGAAAAGGCAAGAAGGTTGGGAGGGAACTAGATGATTACAGGCCCATAACTCTGCTAAACACAGAGTTAAAGATTTTGGCCAAGATCCTGACGAACCGCTTGCAGCTAGTTGCCGAGTCTCTGTTGGAACCGGATCAGACTTGTTCTGTGAAGGGACGAACAATTCAGAGCAACCTGCACTTGATTCGCACGATCATAGAGGGTGTAGAAGACGACGATGAGGCCGCGCTGATCAATTTAGATCAGTCCAAGGCATTTGATAGGATTGACCATGGCTACCTGGCTGCTGTCCTGCAGGCCGCCGGATTCAAACCCGACTTCAGCCGCTGGATTAGCCTTCTGTATCGCTCCCCCAAGGCTGTGGTACAGGTGAACGGGAAGCTGTCGGGCGCTTTCGCGCTGTCTAGGTCGGTCCGACAGGGTTGTCCACTGTCTTCTCTCCTTTATGTCTTGGCGTTGGAGCCCCTCCTTCGCCGGCTAAGGGACGAGACTGGCAGTCCGGTCCTGCGTGGAATTGAAGTCCCTGGCGGAGCTCGAGCCAGGGTTTCCGCGTACGCCGATGACGTAACGACCTTTGTGTCCTCCCGCAGGGACATAGAGGCGGTACACCAGGCGCTTGTACGGTACGATAAGGTGACAGGGGCCAGAATTAACTGCGACAAGTCATCCGGCTTGCGGTTAGGTGCCTGGAAGGGTGTTTCCCTCCCGGGGCCCTTCAGCTGGACGGACGGGCCGGTCAAGCTCCTCGGAGTTTGGTTCGGTCCGGACTTACAGCTGGAGAAAAACTGGTCAGAAGTACTGGCAAAGGTCGGCGCGTCGGTCAAGATTTGGCGTCGACGGGGTCTCTCCGTGAACGGCTTGGCGGAGGTGTGTAACACATACCTCTTTCCCATGATCCTTTACCGGCTGTCAGTACTTCCCCTTTGTGACGATCATGAGAAGGCGCTCGAGCGTTTGCTATTCTCCTGTCTGTGGAGAGGACGCAAACACATGGTCGACAAAGGAGTCTGTTGCCTCCGTCCGTGTCAAGGGGGTCTGGGGATGCCACACTTGAGGAGCCACGTGCTCGCCTCAAGGTTGGCATTCCTCAGGCGCGCGTTGGAGGAAGATCGGTTGCTTGCGGGGGTAGTGAGGGACATGTTCCCTTGCCTTACCATCACGCCCCCGACCCTATGGCTGACCGTCAGGCCTTGGGTGCGACCGAAATTCCTGCTCGAATGTCTGGCGGCTTTACAGGCCATTCCACGGTCCAGTGACCTTTCACAGCCTAGGAAAATCTTCTATCGGGGATTAGTGGAGGGTGCCGTGAAGGATAAGCTGTGGAGTAAGCTCGGCATGTCGAGAGTGGAGTACCGCTCTCATTGGTCTTGGGCGCCAGGTGCGGATTGGCTCAGCAACTCTGAGTTTTCTCTGACCTGGCGATTGGCTCGGAATGGTTTGTCGCTCAATGACAAGCGTTTCGCAATGGGCCTGGCGGATTTGCCAGATTGTGAACGTTGCAACCTTGGAATTAAGGAGACGTCTGCGCACGCCTTCTTCCATTGTTCGCGCGTTCGCCCGTTGTGGGCGCGTGTCGGCGAGTTGACTGCTCGTATCGCGCCGCGGGAGCTTGTGCTCATTGATCGCGCATACGCTGTGGACAATGTGTCGCCCCCGTACTCTGGAGTGAAGCGGATGGTGTTTCTGTCGCTACTGGCCACGGCTAGAATGGTGATCTGGATGACGCGTCTGGAGGAAGTCTTGCGGGGAGGCCGTCTTTCGGATCAGGATCTAATCCGATATTTTGAGCATCAGCTCAAAATGAAGATTAGAACTGAACGGAAACGGCTGCACCCGACAGACTTTAGCAAAAGGTGGATATATGCAGCGAGCCTGGTTCGTGTGACCGGGGCTAGTCTTGATTTTCTTTTTTAGATCTGCTGCTCGCATCGGGGTGGATTCCTTTGGAACCCCTCCCGTGGTTAAGGTAAAGTATTCTTTTGTGTACCTAGTTAATGTGAGTGAGTGGGTTTGTCCTAGCCTGTTCCCGGCTCCATTGCTTTTGTTATGATCCAGTTCGAGATTCCCATTTCCATTGTTATTTTGTCCCGTTTTATTCTCGGCTGGGTCAGCCTTATATATTCTCCAGTCCCATTTATTTTAACCCTGCATCTCCATTCCCCTTAGAAAGAGTGCTTCTTGATTTTGTCTTTTAAGACAGAATACAGCGGCCTCTTTAATTATGTGGGTGTGTTTGGGTCTTACTAACATTATGTATAAATATTCATTTGAAATTGTTTTTGTTTTGGGGTTTTTTGTTTCTTCATACCCCCTTCCCATCATATCATTTCATGTACAAATTTTTAAAGTTATTTTTGTATTATATTTGTATATAGTAATAAATTTTTATGTACATTTGGGGCGTTTTTAGGTCCCCGGTACGTTTCGCGGTATTTTGGTGCTTGATAAGTATGAGTGGTGACGGACAAATTCTTATGGTGAATGAGAATCATTGTAACGTATGTATGGGTCGTGAATCTGATTAGCTAGGTATAGGATAGAGTAGCTGAAGACCACCCCAAGTTTTGTTCCCCCTCCCATTTTTCTGGCCTTGTGCCATAATGCTGTATTGCTCAGTATAAATAAAACGAGACATTTCTTACCCTAGTCCACTACGGATTGGAGGTCCTTTCCAAGCTCGGCTGCAAGGTTAGCTTTGTCGCCCACACCAGATTTTTGATCGCGGCGAGAATAAACTGTGGTGTCATCGGCGTACATACCTACTTGGGATCTTATGGTATCAGGGAGATCATTAATGTAGATCAGGAAGAGCGTAGGACCTAGGATACAGCCTTGAGGGACACCCGCGTTCCTATCGAGTGCCTGATATATGTACTCGGTGATGGTCGTTAGCATATCAGCAGTAGACCTGGTGAAGCGGAAGCCATACTGTTTGTCTGAGAGGAACCCGTGGGCCGTGAGATGCTGAACGACCTCGGCGTTGATAAAGGCTTCGAACACTTTGCCAAAGATCGGAAGAAGGCTCGGTAATTTGCGGGGTCCGAAGGTTCTCCAGTGTTTTTAAATATAGGAACTACAGAGGAAGATTTCCAACAGGCAGGAAAGCAGGTAGCAGATAGGTAGAAGTAGTAGAGCTTAGAAAGTACATAGGAAAGTTCGGGGGCACATTTCTTTAAGACTATGATTGGGATTCCGTCCCCTCCGCTCACTTTGTGAGGGTCACGTTTTGAGATTATCTTAGAGACAAGCGAGGGTGTAATATGGACGTCATTCAGTTGAGCATCAGTTCTATGTGGGGAGTCGGGAGTAGAAACTCCAGACGAGTTTAGTCTCGAATTGTTAGAGAATCTGCGGGCAAAGCATTCAACCTTGTCCGCTGGGGAGGTGAGGACCTCAAATTTGTTTATTAGTGGGGGTATTGAGGACTTGCTCTTGTTAAATACTCTTTTACTGAGTCGCCAGTAGTCCTTGGTGCCGAACTTAGAGGATGCTATGCGTTTCTTCATTCTGGCAGCAAACAACGTCTTAGCTTCGTTAAGTATCTTTTTACACTTATTACGAGCTGAAACGAAAAGGCGTCTATTTTGGTCCGACGCGTAGCTATGATAGAATCGAAAGAAATGATTCCGGTTGGCAATGGCGGCCGAGCAAGCGGGTGAGAACCATGGAGACGAATGAGATTTAAGCTGGCAGGGATGAAAGCATCGATACCAGCCTTAACCCAGGAGGAGACCTCGGATGCACAGTCTTCGATGTGAAGACTAAAAACGTTGTTCCAAGGGACGTCACAGAGGAAGTCTCGGAACGAATCCTAGTCTGCTCTTTGGTAGCAGTAGGATATTCTACTTGTCTGGGTTTCTTGGGTTAGGTGGGAGTGGAATTAAATGTTGACGGAAACTACGGTATGGTCAGAGTTACCAAGTGGGCAGAGTTGTCTGGTCGTGCAAGAGTCTGGGATGGAAGTGAAGCAGAGGTCTAGCAATGAGTCCCTTCCGTTAGGATTGTCGGAGAAACGCGGGGGAAGTTCACCACTTGCGTAAGTAATTGGGTGATTGAAAAATTCATGGTGTGGAAACCAGCAGGGTCGGTGACAGAGTTCTCCAGCCACTTGGTGTTGTGGGCGCTTTGTAGTAGATAATAATTTGTACATGTTGTAAACTATAATTTATAATATATATATATATCACAAAAGAATGACTTGATACTACAGAACAAAAATACAGATC
>JBBBDQ010025902.1:0-20274 GCA_037127315.1 Ascarosepion bandense | reverse complement strand
CATGTTGAAACCACTTGGTATGAATAGAAAACACTTAGATATTAAAAAAATTTTAGGGTCTTCAATATTTTCTGGGAGTTTGAAAATCTCGAAAATGCAATAGATTTATTACGTAAATTTTGAAAATTTCAAAGTTTCAGAAAATTAATTTATCTTTCAGATAAATTAATAAAAATTGTTATATGATGTTGATAACATTAGGTAACAATAGGAAACGCTTAGATTTTAAAAAAATTTTGGAGGTTTCGATACTTTACAGAAGTTTAAAAACTTTGAAAATTACGTTGAAAAACTATGCGAAATCAGCTAAAAAGTGATACTTTTTGAGGTATATTTTGAAATTTTCAGAGTCTCAGAAAATTAATTCATCCTTAGGATAAATTAATGAAAATAGGTGAAACATGTTGAAACCACTTGGTATGAATAGAAAACACTTAGATATTAAAAAAATTTTAGGGTCTTCAATATTTTCTGGGAGTTTGAAAATCTCGAAAATGCAATAGATTTATTACGTAAATTTTGAAAATTTCAAAGTTTCAGAAAATTAATTTATCTTTCAGATAAATTAATAAAAATTGTTATATCATGTTGATAACATTAGGTAACAATAGGAAACGCTTAGATTTTAAAAAAATTTTTGGAGGTTTCGATACTTTACAGAAGTTTAAAAACTTTGAAAATTACGTTGAAAAACTATGCGAAATCAGCTAAAAAGTGATACTTTTTGAGGTATATTTTGAAATTTTCAGAGTCTCAGAAAATTAATTCATCCTTAGGATAAATTAATGAAAATAGGTGAAACATGTTGAAACCACTTGGTATGAATAGAAAACACTTAGATATTAAAAAAATTTTAGGGTCTTCAATATTTTCTGGGA
This sequence comes from Ascarosepion bandense, assembly GCA_037127315.1. Lineage (NCBI taxonomy): Eukaryota > Metazoa > Mollusca > Cephalopoda > Sepiida > Sepiidae > Ascarosepion > Ascarosepion bandense. The sequence goes on along the minus strand of JBBBDQ010025902.1, from coordinate 19,396 downwards.
GTTTGAAAATCTCGAAAATGCAATAGATTTATTACGTAAATTTTGAAAATTTCAAAGTTTCAGAAAATTAATTTATCTTTCAGATAAATTAATAAAAATTGTTATATCATGTTGATAACATTAGGTAACAATAGGAAACGCTTAGATTTTAAAAAAATTTTGGAGGTTTCGATACTTTACAGAAGTTTAAAAACTTTGAAAATTACGTTGAAAAACTATGCGAAATCAGCTAAAAAGTGATACTTTTTGAGGTATATTTTGAAATTTTCAGAGTCTCAGAAAATTAATTCATCCTTAGGATAAATTAATGAAAATAGGTGAAACATGTTGAAACCACTTGGTATGAATAGAAAACACTTAGATATTAAAAAAATTTTAGGGTCTTCAATATTTTCTGGGAGTTTGAAAATCTCGAAAATGCAATAGATTTATTACGTAAATTTTGAAAATTTCAAAGTTTCAGAAAATTAATTTATCTTTCAGATAAATTAATAAAAATTGTTATATCATGTTGATAACATTAGGTAACAATAGGAAACGCTTGGATTTTAAAAAAAATTTGGAGGTTTCGATACGTTACAGAAGTTTAAAAACTTTGAAAATTACGTTGAAAAACTATGCGAAATCAGCTAAAAAGTGATACTTTTTGAGGTATATTTTGAAATTTTCAGAGTCTCAGAAAATTAATTCATCCTTAGGATAAATTAATGAAAATAGGTGAAACATGTTGAAACCACTTGGTATGAATAGAAAACACTTAGATATTAAAAAAATTTTAGGGTCTTCAATATTTTCTGGGAGTTTGAAAATCTCGAAAATGCAATAGATTTATTACGTAAATTTTGAAAATTTCAAAGTTTCAGAAAATTAATTTATCTTTCAGATAAATTAATAAAAATTGTTATATCATGTTGATAACATTAGGTAACAATAGGAAACGCTTAGATTTTAAAAAAATTTTGGAGGTTTCGATACTTTACAGAAGTTTAAAAACTTTGAAAATTACGTTGAAAAACTATGTGAAATCAGCTAAAAAGTGATACTTTTTGAGGTACATTTTGAAATTTTCAGAGTCTCAGAAAATTAATTCATCCTTAGGATAAATTAATGAAAATAGGTGAAACATGTTGAAACCACTTGGTATGAATAGAAAACACTTAGATATTAAAAAATTTTAGGGTCTTCAATATTTTCTGGGAGTTTGAAAATCTCGAAAATGCAATAGATTTATTACGTAAATTTTGAAAATTTCAAAGTTTCAGAAAATTAATTTATCTTTCAGATAAATTAATAAAAATTGTTATATCATGTTGATAACATTAGGTAACAATAGGAAACGCTTAGATTTTTAAAAAAATTTGGAGGTTTCGATACTTTACAGAAGTTTAAAAACTTTGAAAATTACGTTGAAAAACTATGCGAAATCAGCTAAAAAGTGATACTTTTTGAGGTATATTTTGAAATTTTCAGAGTCTCAGAAAATTAATTCATCCTTAGGATAAATTAATGAAAATAGGTGAAACATGTTGAAACCACTTGGTATGAATAGAAAACACTTAGATATTAAAAAAATTTTAGGGTCTTCAATATTTTCTGGGAGTTTGAAAATCTCGAAAATGCAATAGATTTATTACGTAAATTTTGAAAATTTCAAAGTTTCAGAAAATTAATTTATCTTTCAGATAAATTAATAAAAATTGTTATATCATGTTGATAACATTAGGTAACAATAGGAAACGCTTAGATTTTAAAAAAAATTTTGGAGGTTTCGATACTTTACAGAAGTTTAAAAACTTTGAAAAATACGTTGAAAAACTATGCGAAATCATCTAAAAAGTGATACTTTTTTGAGGTACATTTTGAAATTTTCAGAGTCTCAGAAAATTAATTCATCCTTAGGATAAATTAATGAAAATAGGTGAAACATGTTGAAACCACTTGGTATGAATAGAAAACACTTAGATATTAAAAAAATTTTAGGGTCTTCAATATTTTCTGGGAGTTTGAAAATCTCGAAAATGCAATAGATTTATTACGTAAATTTTGAAAATTTCAAAGTTTCAGAAAATTAATTTATCTTTCAGATAAATTAATAAAAATTGTTATATCATGTTGATAACTTTAGGTAACAATAGGAAACGCTTAGATTTTAAAAAAATTTTGGAGGTTTCGATACTTTACAGAAGTTAAAATCTTTGAAAATTACCTTGAAAAACTATGCGAAATCAGCTAAAAAGTGATACTTTTTGAGGTATATTTTGAAATTTTCAGAGTCTCAGAAAATTAATTCATCCTTAGGATAAATTAATGAAAATAGGTGAAACATGTTGAAACCACTTGGTATGAATAGAAAACACTTAGATATTAAAAAATTTTAGGGTCTTCAATATTTTCTGGGAGTTTGAAAATCTCGAAAATGCAATAGATTTATTACGTAAATTTTGAAAATTTCAAAGTTTCAGAAAATTAATTTATCTTTCAGATAAATTAATAAAAATTGTTATATCATGTTGATAACATTAGGTAACAATAGGAAACGCTTAGATTTTTAAAAAATTTGGAGGTTTCGATACTTTACAGAAGTTTAAAAACTTTGAAAATTACGTTGAAAAACTATGTGAAATCAGCTAAAAAGTGATACTTTTTGAGGTATATTTTGAAATTTTCAGAGTCTCAGAAAATTAATTCATCCTTAGGATAAATTAATGAAAATAGGTGAAACATGTTGAAACCACTTGGTATGAATAGAAAACACTTAGATATTAAAAAAATTTTAGGGTCTTCAATATTTTCTGGGAGTTTGAAAATCTCGAAAATGCAATAGATTTATTACGTAAATTTTGAAAATTTCAAAGTTTCAGAAAATTAATTTATCTTTCAGATAAATTAATAAAAATTGTTATATCATGTTGATAACATTAGGTAACAATAGGAAACGCTTAGATTTTAAAAAAATTTTGGAGGTTTCGATACTTTACAGAAGTTTAAAAACTTTGAAAAATACGTTGAAAAACTATGCGAAATCATCTAAAAAGTGATACTTTTTGAGGTACATTTTGAAATTTTCAGAGTCTCAGAAAATTAATTCATCCTTAGGATAAATTAATGAAAATAGGTGAAACATGTTGAAACCACTTGGTATGAATAGAAAACACTTAGATATTAAAAAAATTTTAGGGTCTTCAATATTTTCTGGGAGTTTGAAAATCTCGAAAATGCAATAGATTTATTACGTAAATTTTGAAAATTTCAAAGTTTCAGAAAATTAATTTATCTTTCAGATAAATTAATAAAAATTGTTATATCATGTTGATAACTTTAGGTAACAATAGGAAACGCTTAGATTTTAAAAAAATTTTGGAGGTTTCGATACTTTACAGAAGTTAAAATCTTTGAAAATTACCTTGAAAAACTATGCGAAATCAGCTAAAAAGTGATACTTTTTGAGGTATATTTTGAAATTTTCAGAGTCTCAGAAAATTAATTCATCCTTAGGATAAATTAATGAAAATAGGTGAAACATGTTGAAACCACTTGGTATGAATAGAAAACACTTAGATATTAAAAAAATTTTAGGGTCTTCAATATTTTCTGGGAGTTTGAAAATCTCGAAAATGCAATAGATTTATTACGTAAATTTTGAAAATTTCAAAGTTTCAGAAAATTAATTTATCTTTCAGATAAATTAATAAAAATTGTTATATCATGTTGATAACATTAGGTAACAATAGGAAACGCTTAGATTTTAAAAAAATTTTGGAGGTTTCGATACTTTACAGAAGTTTAAAAACTTTGAAAATTACGTTGAAAAACTATGCGAAATCAGCTAAAAAGTGATACTTTTTGAGGTATATTTTGAAATTTTCAGAGTCTCAGAAAATTAATTCATCCTTAGGATAAATTAATGAAAATAGGTGAAACATGTTGAAACCACTTGGTATGAATAGAAAACATTTAGATATTAAAAAAATTTTAGGGTCTTCAATATTTTCTGGGAGTTTGAAAATCTCGAAAATGCAATAGATTTATTACGTAAATTTTGAAAATTTCAAAGTTTCAGAAAATTAATTTATCTTTCAGATAAATTAATAAAAATTGTTATATCATGTTGATAACATTAGGTAACAATAGGAAACGCTTAGATTTTAAAAAAATTTTGGAGGTTTCGATACTTTACAGAAGTTTAAAAACTTTGAAAATTACGTTGAAAAACTATGCGAAATCAGCTAAAAAGTGATACTTTTTGAGGTATATTTTGAAATTTTCAGAGTCTCAGAAAATTAATTCATCCTTAGGATAAATTAATGAAAATAGGTGAAACATGTTGAAACCACTTGGTATGAATAGAAAACACTTAGATATTAAAAAAATTTTAGGGTCTTCAATATTTTCTGGGAGTTTGAAAATCTCGAAAATGCAATAGATTTATTACGTAAATTTTGAAAATTTCAAAGTTTCAGAAAATTAATTTATCTTTCAGATAAATTAATAAAAATTGTTATATCATGTTGATAACATTAGGTAACAATAGGAAACGCTTAGATTTTAAAAAAATTTTGGAGGTTTCGATACTTTACAGAAGTTTAAAAACTTTGAAAATTACGTTGAAAAACTATGCGAAATCAGCTAAAAAGTGATACTTTTTGAGGTATATTTTGAAATTTTCAGAGTCTCAGAAAATTAATTCATCCTTAGGATAAATTAATGAAAATAGGTGAAACATGTTGAAACCACTTGGTATGAATAGAAAACACTTAGATATTAAAAAAATTTTAGGGTCTTCAATATTTTCTGGGAGTTTGAAAATCTCGAAAATGCAATAGATTTATTACGTAAATTTTGAAAATTTCAAAGTTTCAGAAAATTAATTTATCTTTCAGATAAATTAATAAAAATTGTTATATCATGTTGATAACATTAGGTAACAATAGGAAACGCTTAGATTTTAAAAAAATTTTGGAGGTTTCGATACTTTACAGAAGTTTAAAAACTTTGAAAATTACGTTGAAAAACTATGCGAAATCAGCTAAAAAGTGATACTTTTTGAGGTATATTTTGAAATTTTCAGAGTCTCAGAAAATTAATTCATCCTTAGGATAAATTAATGAAAATAGGTGAAACATGTTGAAACCACTTGGTATGAATAGAAAACACTTAGATATTAAAAAAATTTTAGGGTCTTCAATATTTTCTGGGAGTTTGAAAATCTCGAAAATGCAATAGATTTATTACGTAAATTTTGAAAATTTCAAAGTTTGAGAAAATTAATTTATCTTTCAGATAAATTAATAAAAATTGTTATATCATGTTGATAACATTAGGTAACAATAGGAAACGCTTAGATTTTTAAAAAAATTTGGAGGTTTCGATACTTTACAGAAGTTTAAAAACTTTGAAAATTACGTTGAAAAACTATGCGAAATCAGCTAAAAAGTGATACTTTTTGAGGTATATTTTGAAATTTTCAGAGTCTCAGAAAATTAATTCATCCTTAGGATAAATTAATGAAAATAGGTGAAACATGTTGAAACCACTTGGTATGAATAGAAAACACTTAGATATTAAAAAAATTTTAGGGTCTTCAATATTTTCTGGGAGTTTGAAAATCTCGAAAATGCAATAGATTTATTACGTAAATTTTGAAAATTTCAAAGTTTCAGAAAATTAATTTATCTTTCAGATAAATTAATAAAAATTGTTATATCATGTTGATAACATTAGGTAACAATAGGAAACGCTTAGATTTTTAAAAAAATTTGGAGGTTTCGATACTTTACAGAAGTTTAAAAACTTTGAAAATTACGTTGAAAAACTATGCGAAATCAGCTAAAAAGTGATACTTTTTGAGGTATATTTTGAAATTTTCAGAGTCTCAGAAAATTAATTCATCCTTAGGATAAATTAATGAAAATAGGTGAAACATGTTGAAACCACTTGGTATGAATAGAAAACACTTAGATATTAAAAAAATTTTAGGGTCTTCAATATTTTCTGGGAGTTTGAAAATCTCGAAAATGCAATAGATTTATTACGTAAATTTTGAAAATTTCAAAGTTTCAGAAAATTAATTTATCTTTCAGATAAATTAATAAAAATTGTTATATCATGTTGATAACATTATGTAACATTAGGAAACGCTTAGATTTTAAAAAAATTTTGGAGGTTTCGATACTTTACAGAAGTTTAAAAACTTTGAAAATTACGTTGAAAAACTATGCGAAATCAGCTAAAAAGTGATACTTTTTGAGGTATATTTTGAAATTTTCAGAGTCTCAGAAAATTAATTCATCCTTAGGATAAATTAATGAAAATAGGTGAAACATGTTGAAACCACTTGGTATGAATAGAAAACACTTAGATATTAAAAAAATTTTAGGGTCTTCAATATTTTCTGGGAGTTTGAAAATCTCGAAAATGCAATAGATTTATTACGTAAATTTTGAAAATTTCAAAGTTTCAGAAAATTAATTTATCTTTCAGATAAATTAATAAAAATTGTTATATCATGTTGATAACATTATTTAACATTAGGAAACGCTTAGATTTTAAAAAAAATTTTGGAGGTTTCGATACTTTACAGAAGTTTAAAAACTTTGAAAATTACGTTGAAAAACTATGCGAAATCAGCTAAAAAAGTGATACTTTTTGAGGTATATTTTGAAATTTTCAGAGTCTCAGAAAATTAATTCATCCTTAGGATAAATTAATGAAAATAGGTGAAACATGTTGAAACCACTTGGTATGAATAGAAAACACTTAGATATTAAAAAAATTTTAGGGTCTTCAATATTTTCTGGGAGTTTGAAAATCTCGAAAATGCAATAGATTTATTACGTAAATTTTGAAAATTTCAAAGTTTCAGAAAATTAATTTATCTTTCAGATAAATTAATAAAAATTGTTATATCATGTTGATAACATTAGGTAACAATAGGAAACGCTTAGATTTTAAAAAAATTTTGGAGGTTTCGATACTTTACAGAAGTTAAAATCTTTGAAAATTACCTTGAAAAACTATGCGAAATCAGCTAAAAAGTGATACTTTTTGAGGTATATTTTGAAATTTTCAGAGTCTCAGAAAATTAATTCATCCTTAGGATAAATTAATGAAAATAGGTGAAACATGTTGAAACCACTTGGTATGAATAGAAAACACTTAGATATTAAAAAAATTTTAGGGTCTTCAATATTTTCTGGGAGTTTGAAAATCTCGAAAATGCAATAGATTTATTACGTAAATTTTGAAAATTTCAAAGTTTCAGAAAATTAATTTATCTTTCAGATAAATTAATAAAAATTGTTATATCATGTTGATAACATTAGGTAACAATAGGAAACGCTTAGATTTTAAAAAAATTTTGGAGGTTTCGATACTTTACAGAAGTTTAAAAACTTTGAAAATTACGTTGAAAAACTATGCGAAATCAGCTAAAAAGTGATACTTTTTGAGGTATATTTTGAAATTTTCAGAGTCTCAGAAAATTAATTCATCCTTAGGATAAATTAATGAAAATAGGTGAAACATGTTGAAACCACTTGGTATGAATAGAAAACACTTAGATATTAAAAAAATTTTAGGGTCTTCAATATTTTCTGGGAGTTTGAAAATCTCGAAAATGCAATAGATTTATTACGTAAATTTTGAAAATTTCAAAGTTTCAGAAAATTAATTTATCTTTCAGATAAATTAATAAAAATTGTTATATCATGTTGATAACATTAGGTAACAATAGGAAACGCTTAGATTTTAAAAAAAATTTGCAGGTTTCGATACGTTACAGAAGTTTAAAAACTTTGAAAATTACGTTGAAAAACTATGCAAAATCAGCTAAAAAGTGATACTTTTTGAGGTATATTTTGAAATTTTCAGAGTCTCAGAAAATTAATTCATCCTTAGGATAAATTAATGAAAATAGGTGAAACATGTTGAAACCACTTGGTATGAATAGAAAACACTTAGATATTAAAAAAATTTTAGGGTCTTCAATATTTTCTGGGAGTTTGAAAATCTCGAAAATGCAATAGATTTATTACGTAAATTTTGAAAATTTCAAAGTTTCAGAAAATTAATTTATCTTTCAGATAAATTAATAAAAATTGTTATATCATGTTGATAACATTAGGTAACAATAGGAAACGCTTAGATTTTAAAAAAATTTTGGAGGTTTCGATACTTTACAGAAGTTTAAAAACTTTGAAAATTACGTTGAAAAACTATGCGAAATCAGCTAAAAAGTGATACTTTTTGAGGTATATTTTGAAATTTTCAGAGTCTCAGAAAATTAATTCATCCTTAGGATAAATTAATGAAAATAGGTGAAACATGTTGAAACCACTTGGTATGAATAGAAAACACTTAGATATTAAAAAAATTTTAGGGTCTTCAATATTTTCTGGGAGTTTGAAAATCTCGAAAATGCAATAGATTTATTACGTAAATTTTGAAAATTTCAAAGTTTCAGAAAATTAATTTATCTTTCAGATAAATTAATAAAAATTGTTATATCATGTTGATAACATTAGGTAACAATAGGAAACGCTTAGATTTTTAAAAAATTTTGGAGGTTTCGATACTTTACAGAAGTTTAAAACTTTGAAAATTACGTTGAAAAACTATGCGAAATCAGCTAAAAAGTGATACTTTTTGAGGTATATTTTGAAATTTTCAGAGTCTCAGAAAATTAATTCATCCTTAGGATAAATTAATGAAAATAGGTGAAACATGTTGAAACCACTTGGTATGAATAGAAAACACTTAGATATTAAAAAAATTTTAGGGTCTTCAATATTTTCTGGGAGTTTGAAAATCTCGAAAATGCAATAGATTTATTACGTAAATTTTGAAAATTTCAAAGTTTCAGAAAATTAATTTATCTTTCAGATAAATTAATAAAAATTGTTATATCATGTTGATAACATTAGGTAACAATAGGAAACGCTTAGATTTTAAAAAAAAATTTGGAGGTTTCGATACGTTACAGAAGTTTAAAAACTTTGAAAATTACGTTGAAAAACTATGCGAAATCAGCTAAAAATTGATACTTTTTGAGGTATATTTTGAAATTTTCAGAGTCTCAGAAAATTAATTCATCCTTAGGATAAATTAATGAAAATAGGTGAAACATGTTGAAACCACTTGGTATGAATAGAAAACACTTAGATATTAAAAAAATTTTAGGGTCTTCAATATTTTCTGGGAGTTTGAAAATCTCGAAAATGCAATAGATTTATTACGTAAATTTTGAAAATTTCAAAGTTTCAGAAAATTAATTTATCTTTCAGATAAATTAATAAAAATTGTTATATCATGTTGATAACATTAGGTAACAATAGGAAACCCCGCTTAGATTTTAAAAAAATTTTGGAGGTTTCGATACTTTACAGAAGTTTAAAAACTTTGAAAATTACGTTGAAAAACTATGCGAAATCAGCTAAAAAGTGATACTTTTTGAGGTACATTTTGAAATTTTCAGAGTCTCAGAAAATTAATTCATCCTTAGGATAAATTAATGAAAATAGGTGAAACATGTTGAAACCACTTGGTATGAATAGAAAACACTTAGATATTAAAAAAATTTTAGGGTCTTCAATATTTTCTGGGAGTTTGAAAATCTCGAAAATGCAATAGATTTATTACGTAAATTTTGAAAATTTCAAAGTTTCAGAAAATTAATTTATCTTTCAGATAAATTAATAAAAATTGTTATATCATGTTGATAACATTAGGTAACAATAGGAAACGCTTAGATTTTTAAAAAAAATTTGGAGGTTTCGATACTTTACAGAAGTTTAAAAACTTTGAAAATTACGTTGAAAAACTATGCGAAATCAGCTAAAAAGTGATACTTTTTGAGGTATATTTTGAAATTTTCAGAGTCTCAGAAAATTAATTCATCCTTAGGATAAATTAATGAAAATAGGTGAAACATGTTGAAACCACTTGGTATGAATAGAAAACACTTAGATATTAAAAAAATTTTAGGGTCTTCAATATTTTCTGGGAGTTTGAAAATCTCGAAAATGCAATAGATTTATTACGTAAATTTTGAAAATTTCAAAGTTTCAGAAAATTAATTTATCTTTCAGATAAATTAATAAAAATTGTTATATCATGTTGATAACATTAGGTAACAATAGGAAACGCTTAGATTTTAAAAAAATTTTGGAGGTTTCGATACTTTACAGAAGTTTAAAAACTTTGAAAATTACGTTGAAAAACTATGCGAAATCATCTAAAAAGTGATACTTTTTGAGGTACATTTTGAAATTTTCAGAGTCTCAGAAAATTAATTCATCCTTAGGATAAATTAATGAAAATAGGTGAAACATGTTGAAACCACTTGGTATGAATAGAAAACACTTAGATATTAAAAAAATTTTAGGGTCTTCAATATTTTCTGGGAGTTTGAAAATCTCGAAAATGCAATAGATTTATTACGTAAATTTTGAAAATTTCAAAGTTTCAGAAAATTAATTTATCTTTCAGATAAATTAATAAAAATTGTTATATCATGTTGATAACTTTAGGTAACAATAGGAAACGCTTAGATTTTAAAAAAATTTTGGAGGTTTCGATACTTTACAGAAGTTAAAATCTTTGAAAATTACCTTGAAAAACTATGCGAAATCAGCTAAAAAGTGATACTTTTTGAGGTATATTTTGAAATTTTCAGAGTCTCAGAAAATTAATTCATCCTTAGGATAAATTAATGAAAATAGGTGAAACATGTTGAAACCACTTGGTATGAATAGAAAACACTTAGATATTAAAAAAATTTTAGGGTCTTCAATATTTTCTGGGAGTTTGAAAATCTCGAAAATGCAATAGATTTATTACGTAAATTTTGAAAATTTCAAAGTTTCAGAAAATTAATTTATCTTTCAGATAAATTAATAGAAATTGTCATATCATGTTGATAACATTAGGTAACAATAGGAAAAGCTTAGATTTTTAAAAAATTTTGGAGGTTTCGATACTTTACAGAAGTTGAAAAACTTTGAAAATTACGTTGAAAAACTATGCGAAATCAGCTAAAAAGTGATACTTTTTGAGGTATATTTTGAAATTTTCAGAGTCTCAGAAAATTAATTCATCCTTAGGATAAATTAATGAAAATAGGTGAAACATGTTGAAACCACTTGGTATGAATAGAAAACACTTAGATATTAAAAAAAATTTAGGGTCTTCAATATTTTCTGGGAGTTTGAAAATCTCGAAAATGCAATAGATATATTACGTAAATTTTGAAAATTTCAAAGTTTCAGAAAATTAATTTATCTTTCAGATAAATTAATAAAAATTGTTATATCATGTTGATAACATTAGGTAACAATAGGAAACGCTTAGATTTTTAAAAAATTTTGGAGGTTTCGATACTTTACAGAAGTTTAAAAACTTTGAAAATTACGTTGAAAAACTATGCGAAATCAGCTAAAAAGTGATACTTTTTGAGGTATATTTTGAAATTTTCAGAGTCTCAGAAAATTAATTCATCCTTAGGATAAATTAATGAAAATAGGTGAAACATGTTGAAACCACTTGGTATGAATAGAAAACACTTAGATATTAAAAAAATTTTAGGGTCTTCAATATTTTCTGGGAGTTTGAAAATCTCGAAAATGCAATAGATTTATTACGTAAATTTTGAAAATTTCAAAGTTTCAGAAAATTAATTTATCTTTCAGATAAATTAATAAAAATTGTTATATCATGTTGATAACATTAGGTAACAATAGGAAACGCTTAGATTTTAAAAAAATTTTGGAGGTTTCGATACTTTACAGAAGTTTAAAAACTTTGAAAATTACGTTGAAAAACTATGCGAAATCAGCTAAAAAGTGATACTTTTTGAGGTATATTTTGAAATTTTCAGAGTCTCAGAAAATTAATTCATCCTTAGGATAAATTAATGAAAATAGGTGAAACATGTTGAAACCACTTGGTATGAATAGAAAACACTTAGATATTAAAAAAATTTTAGGGTCTTCAATATTTTCTGGGAGTTTGAAAATCTCGAAAATGCAATAGATTTATTACGTAAATTTTGAAAATTTCAAAGTTTCAGAAAATTAATTTATCTTTCAGATAAATTAATAAAAATTGTTATATCATGTTGATAACATTAGGTAACAATAGGAAACGCTTAGATTTTAAAAAAATTTTGGAGGTTTCGATACTTTACAGAAGTTTAAAAACTTTGAAAATTACGTTGAAAAACTATGCGAAATCAGCTAAAAAGTGATACTTTTTGAGGTATATTTTGAAATTTTCAGAGTCTCAGAAAATTAATTCATCCTTAGGATAAATTAATGAAAATAGGTGAAACATGTTGAAACCACTTGGTATGAATAGAAAACACTTAGATATTAAAAAAATTTTAGGGTCTTCAATATTTTCTGGGAGTTTGAAAATCTCGAAAATGCAATAGATTTATTACGTAAATTTTGAAAATTTCAAAGTTTCAGAAAATTAATTTATCTTTCAGATAAATTAATAAAAATTGTTATATCATGTTGATAACATTAGGTAACAATAGGAAACGCTTAGATTTTAAAAAAATTTTGGAGGTTTCGATACTTTACAGAAGTTTAAAAACTTTGAAAATTACGTTGAAAAACTATGCGAAATCAGCTAAAAAGTGATACTTTTTGAGGTATATTTTGAAATTTTCAGAGTCTCAGAAAATTAATTCATCCTTAGGATAAATTAATGAAAATAGGTGAAACATGTTGAAACCACTTGGTATGAATAGAAAACACTTAGATATTAAAAAAATTTTAGGGTCTTCAATATTTTCTGGGAGTTTGAAAATCTCGAAAATGCAATAGATTTATTACGTAAATTTTGAAAATTTCAAAGTTTCAGAAAATTAATTTATCTTTCAGATAAATTAATAAAAATTGTTATATCATGTTGATAACATTAGGTAACAATAGGAAACGCTTAGATTTTAAAAAAATTTTGGAGGTTTCGATACTTTACAGAAGTTTAAAAACTTTGAAAATTACGTTGAAAAACTATGCGAAATCAGCTAAAAAGTGATACTTTTTGAGGTATATTTTGAAATTTTCAGAGTCTCAGAAAATTAATTCATCCTTAGGATAAATTAATGAAAATAGGTGAAACATGTTGAAACCACTTGGTATGAATAGAAAACACTTAGATATTAAAAAAATTTTAGGGTCTTCAATATTTTCTGGGAGTTTGAAAATCTCGAAAATGCAATAGATTTATTACGTAAATTTTGAAAATTTCAAAGTTTCAGAAAATTAATTTATCTTTCAGATAAATTAATAAAAATTGTTATATCATGTTGATAACATTAGGTAACAATAGGAAACGCTTAGATTTTAAAAAAATTTTGGAGGTTTCGATACTTTACAGAAGTTTAAAAACTTTGAAAATTACGTTGAAAAACTATGCGAAATCAGCTAAAAAGTGATACTTTTTTGAGGTATATTTTGAAATATTCAGAGTCTCAGAAAATTAATTCATCCTTAGGATAAATTAATGAAAATAGGTGAAACATGTTGAAACCACTTGGTATGAATAGAAAACACTTAGATATTAAAAAAATTTTAGGGTCTTCAATATTTTCTGGGAGTTTGAAAATCTCGAAAATGCAATAGATTTATTACGTAAATTTTGAAAATTTCAAAGTTTCAGAAAATTAATTTATCTTTCAGATAAATTAATAAAAATTGTTATATCATGTTGATAACATTAGGTAACAATAGGAAACGCTTAGATTTTAAAAAAATTTTGGAGGTTTCGATACTTTACAGAAGTTTAAAAACTTTGAAAATTACGTTGAAAAACTATGCGAAATCAGCTAAAAAGTGATACTTTTTGAGGTATATTTTGAAATTTTCAGAGTCTCAGAAAATTAATTCATCCTTAGGATAAATTAATGAAAATAGGTGAAACATGTTGAAACCACTTGGTATGAATAGAAAACACTTAGATATTAAAAAAATTTTAGGGTCTTCAATATTTTCTGGGAGTTTGAAAATCTCGAAAATGCAATAGATTTATTACGTAAATTTTGAAAATTTCAAAGTTTCAGAAAATTAATTTATCTTTCAGATAAATTAATAAAAATTGTTATATCATGTTGATAACATTAGGTAACAATAGGAAACGCTTAGATTTTAAAAAAATTTTGGAGGTTTCGATACTTTACAGAAGTTTAAAAACTTTGAAAATTACGTTGAAAAACTATGCGAAATCAGCTAAAAAGTGATACTTTTTGAGGTATATTTTGAAATTTTCAGAGTCTCAGAAAATTAATTCATCCTTAGGATAAATTAATGAAAATAGGTGAAACATGTTGAAACCACTTGGTATGAATAGAAAACACTTAGATATTAAAAAAATTTTAGGGTCTTCAATATTTTCTGGGAGTTTGAAAATCTCGAAAATGCAATAGATTTATTACGTAAATTTTGAAAATTTCAAAGTTTCAGAAAATTAATTTATCTTTCAGATAAATTAATAAAAATTGTTATATCATGTTGATAACATTAGGTAACAATAGGAAACGCTTAGATTTTAAAAAAATTTTGGAGGTTTCGATACTTTACAGAAGTTTAAAAACTTTGAAAATTACGTTGAAAAACTATGCGAAATCAGCTAAAAAGTGATACTTTTTGAGGTATATTTTGAAATATTCAGAGTCTCAGAAAATTAATTCATCCTTAGGATAAATTAATGAAAATAGGTGAAACATGTTGAAACCACTTGGTATGAATAGAAAACACTTAGATATTAAAAAAATTTTAGGGTCTTCAATATTTTCTGGGAGTTTGAAAATCTCGAAAATGCAATAGATTTATTACGTAAATTTTGAAAATTTCAAAGTTTCAGAAAATTAATTTATCTTTCAGATAAATTAATAAAAATTGTTATATCATGTTGATAACATTAGGTAACAATAGGAAACGCTTAGATTTTAAAAAAATTTTGGAGGTTTCGATACTTTACAGAAGTTTAAAAACTTTGAAAATTACGTTGAAAAACTATGCGAAATCAGCTAAAAAGTGATACTTTTTGAGGTATATTTTGAAATTTTCAGAGTCTCAGAAAATTAATTCATCCTTAGGATAAATTAATGAAAATAGGTGAAACATGTTGAAACCACTTGGTATGAATAGAAAACACTTAGATATTAAAAAAATTTTAGGGTCTTCAATATTTTCTGGGAGTTTGAAAATCTCGAAAATGCAATAGATTTATTACGTAAATTTTGAAAATTTCAAAGTTTCAGAAAATTAATTTATCTTTCAGATAAATTAATAAAAATTGTTATATCATGTTGATAACATTAGGTAACAATAGGAAACGCTTAGATTTTAAAAAAATTTTGGAGGTTTCGATACTTTACAGAAGTTTAAAAACTTTGAAAATTACGTTGAAAAACTATGCGAAATCAGCTAAAAAGTGATACTTTTTGAGGTATATTTTGAAATTTTCAGAGTCTCAGAAAATTAATTCATCCTTAGGATAAATTAATGAAAATAGGTGAAACATGTTGAAACCACTTGGTATGAATAGAAAACACTTAGATATTAAAAAAATTTTAGGGTCTTCAATATTTTCTGGGAGTTTGAAAATCTCGAAAATGCAATAGATTTATTACGTAAATTTTGAAAATTTCAAAGTTTCAGAAAATTAATTTATCTTTCAGATAAATTAATAAAAATTGTTATATCATGTTGATAACATTAGGTAACAATAGGAAACGCTTAGATTTTAAAAAAATTTTGGAGGTTTCGATACTTTACAGAAGTTTAAAAACTTTGAAAATTACGTTGAAAAACTATGCGAAATCAGCTAAAAAGTGATACTTTTTGAGGTATATTTTGAAATTTTCAGAGTCTCAGAAAATTAATTCATCCTTAGGATAAATTAATGAAAATAGGTGAAACATGTTGAAACCACTTGGTATGAATAGAAAACACTTAGATATTAAAAAAATTTTAGGGTCTTCAATATTTTCTGGGAGTTTGAAAATCTCGAAAATGCAATAGATTTATTACGTAAATTTTGAAAATTTCAAAGTTTCAGAAAATTAATTTATCTTTCAGATAAATTAATAAAAATTGTTATATCATGTTGATAACATTAGGTAACAATAGGAAACGCTTAGATTTTTAAAAAATTTTGGAGGTTTCGATACTTTACAGAAGTTTAAAAACTTTGAAAATTACGTTGAAAAACTATGCGAAATCAGCTAAAAAGTGATACTTTTTGAGGTATATTTTGAAATTTTCAGAGTCTCAGAAAATTAATTCATCCTTAGGATAAATTAATGAAAATAGGTGAAACATGTTGAAACTACTTGGTATGAATAGAAAACACTTAGATATTAAAAAAATTTTAGGGTCTTCAATATTTTCTGGGAGTTTGAAAATCTCGAAAATGCAATAGATTTATTACGTAAATTTTGAAAATTTCAAAGTTTCAGAAAATTAATTTATCTTTCAGATAAATTAATAAAAATTGTTATATCATGTTGATAACATTAGGTAACAATAGGAAACGCTTAGATTTTAAAAAAATTTTGGAGGTTTCGATACTTTACAGAAGTTTAAAAACTTTGAAAATTACGTTGAAAAACTATGCGAAATCAGCTAAAAAGTGATACTTTTTGAGGTATATTTTGAAATTTTCAGAGTCTCAGAAAATTAATTCATCCTTAGGATAAATTAATGAAAATAGGTGAAACATGTTGAAACCACTTGGTATGAATAGAAAACACTTAGATATTAAAAAAATTTTAGGGTCTTCAATATTTTCTGGGAGTTTGAAAATCTCGAAAATGCAATAGATTTATTACGTAAATTTTGAAAATTTCAAAGTTTCAGAAAATTAATTTATCTTTCAGATAAATTAATAAAAATTGTTATATCATGTTGATAACATTAGGTAACAATAGGAAACGCTTAGATTTTAAAAAAATTTTGGAGGTTTCGATACTTTACAGAAGTTGAAAAACTTTGAAAATTACGTTGAAAAACTATGCGAAATCAGCTAAAAAGTGATACTTTTTGAGGTATATTTTGAAATTTTCAGAGTCTCAGAAAATTAATTCATCCTTAGGATAAATTAATGAAAATAGGTGAAACATGTTGAAACCACTTGGTATGAATAGAAAACACTTAGATATTAAAAAAATTTTAGGGTCTTCAATATTTTCTGGGAGTTTGAAAATCTCGAAAATGCAATAGATTTATTACGTAAATTTTGAAAATTTCAAAGTTTCAGAAAATTAATTTATCTTTCAGATAAATTAATAAAAATTGTTATATCATGTTGATAACATTAGGTAACAATAGGAAACGCTTAGATTTTAAAAAAATTTTGGAGGTTTCGATACTTTACAGAAGTTTAAAAACTTTGAAAATTACGTTGAAAAACTATGCGAAATCAGCTAAAAAGTGATACTTTTTGAGGTATATTTTGAAATTTTCAGAGTCTCAGAAAATTAATTCATCCTTAGGATAAATTAATGAAAATAGGTGAAACATGTTGAAACCACTTGGTATGAATAGAAAACACTTAGATATTAAAAAAATTTTAGGGTCTTCAATATTTTCTGGGAGTTTGAAAATCTCGAAAATGCAATAGATTTATTACGTAAATTTTGAAAATTTCAAAGTTTCAGAAAATTAATTTATCTTTCAGATAAATTAATAAAAATTGTTATATCATGTTGATAACATTAGGTAACAATAGGAAACGCTTAGATTTTAAAAAAATTTTGGAGGTTTCGATACTTTACAGAAGTTGAAAAACTTTGAAAATTACGTTGAAAAACTATGCGAAATCAGCTAAAAAGTGATACTTTTTGAGGTATATTTTGAAATTTTCAGAGTCTCAGAAAATTAATTCATCCTTAGGATAAATTAATGAAAATAGGTGAAACATGTTGAAACCACTTGGTATGAATAGAAAACACTTAGATATTAAAAAAATTTTAGGGTCTTCAATATTTTCTGGGAGTTTGAAAATCTCGAAAATGCAATAGATTTATTACGTAAATTTTGAAAATTTCAAAGTTTCAGAAAATTAATTTATCTTTCAGATAAATTAATAAAAATTGTTATATCATGTTGATAACATTAGGTAACAATAGGAAACGCTTAGATTTTTAAAAAATTTTGGAGGTTTCGATACTTTACAGAAGTTTAAAAACTTTGAAAATTACGTTGAAAAACTATGCGAAATCAGCTAAAAAGTGATACTTTTTGAGGTATATTTTGAAATTTTCAGAGTCTCAGAAAATTAATTCATCCTTAGGATAAATTAATGAAAATAGGTGAAACATGTTGAAACTACTTGGTATGAATAGAAAACACTTAGATATTAAAAAAATTTTAGGGTCTTCAATATTTTCTGGGAGTTTGAAAATCTCGAAAATGCAATAGATTTATTACGTAAATTTTGAAAATTTCAAAGTTTCAGAAAATTAATTTATCTTTCAGATAAATTAATAAAAATTGTTATATCATGTTGATAACATTAGGTAACAATAGGAAACGCTTAGATTTTAAAAAAATTTTGGAGGTTTCGATACTTTACAGAAGTTTAAAAACTTTGAAAATTACGTTGAAAAACTATGCGAAATCAGCTAAAAAGTGATACTTTTTGAGGTATATTTTGAAATTTTCAGAGTCTCAGAAAATTAATTCATCCTTAGGATAAATTAATGAAAATAGGTGAAACATGTTGAAACCACTTGGTATGAATAGAAAACACTTAGATATTAAAAAAATTTTAGGGTCTTCAATATTTTCTGGGAGTTTGAAAATCTCGAAAATGCAATAGATTTATTACGTAAATTTTGAAAATTTCAAAGTTTCAGAAAATTAATTTATCTTTCAGATAAATTAATAAAAATTGTTATATCATGTTGATAACATTAGGTAACAATAGGAAACGCTTAGATTTTAAAAAAATTTTGGAGGTTTCGATACTTTACAGAAGTTTAAAAACTTTGAAAATTACGTTGAAAAACTATGCGAAATCAGCTAAAAAGTGATACTTTTTGAGGTATATTTTGAAATTTTCAGAGTCTCAGAAAATTAATTCATCCTTAGGATAAATTAATGAAAATAGGTGAAACATGTTGAAACCACTTGGTATGAATAGAAAACACTTAGATATTAAAAAAATTTTAGGGTCTTCAATATTTTCTGGGAGTTTGAAAATCTCGAAAATGCAATAGATTTATTACGTAAATTTTGAAAATTTCAAAGTTTCAGAAAATTAATTTATCTTTCAGATAAATTAATAAAAATTGTTATATCATGTTGATAACATTAGGTAACAATAGGAAACGCTTAGATTTTTAAAAAATTTTGGAGGTTTCGATACTTTACAGAAGTTTAAAAAC
>JBBBDQ010025901.1:0-55052 GCA_037127315.1 Ascarosepion bandense | reverse complement strand
GAGCTCCACCAGGGACAGCAATTCCACGCAGGACCGGACTGCACGTCTCGTCCCTTAGCCGGCGAAGGAGAGGCTCCAACGCCAGGACGTAAAGGAGAGGCGACAGTGGACAAACCTGTCGGACCGACCTAGACAGCGCGAAAGCGCTCGACAGCTTCCCGTTCACCTGTACCACAGCCTTGGGGGAGCGATACAGAAGGCTAATCCAGCGGCTGAAGTCGGGTTTGAATCCGGCGGCCTGCAGGACAGCAGCCAGGTAGCCATGGTCAATCCTATCAAATGCCTTGGACTGATCCAAATTGATCAGCGCGGCCTCTTCGTCGTCTTCTACACCCTCTACGATCGTGCGGATCAAGTGCAGGTTGCTCTGAATTGTTCGTCCCTTCACAGAACAAGTCTGATCCGGTTCCAACAGAGACTCGGCAACTAGCTGCAAGCGATTCGTCAGGATCTTGGCCAAAATCTTTAACTCTGTGTTTAGCAGAGTTATGGGCCTGTAATCATCTAATCCCCGCCCAACCTTCTTGCCTTTTCCCAACAGCGTGATCACGCCCCTGGTGATCCGACCGGGGATGGACCCCTGCCGAAACCAGTGGTTGAACACGACAGTCAAAGAGCGGGACAAAAAGGTGCGACATCCTCAAGTACAATTCATAGGGCAAACCATCCAAACCTGGCGACTTGCCACTGCCGGTCTTCTTCAAAGCCGCGTAGACTTCGTCCTCCGTAATCTCCCCTTCGCAGCTAGCCGCTTCAGCCGGCAAGAGCCGGGGAAAGAAAGTCAGCCAAATAGCTGCGAAACTCCTCGTCACGGAGACCAGGCTCCTTGGTAAACCGGTGTTCGAAATGCTGCCGGAACGCCTCGCACATGTCGTCAGTGGACCTAAGGAGATGTCCCTCCGGGTCGCGCACCTCTCGAATGTACCGATCGCCGGCCCGACGAATTTCTTCCTTGCGCAGTTCTGCGCCCATGTTCACAGCTTCGGAAGACATCTTGCTTAACTTAGCTCTAATTACCTGACCCATATAGCGCTCGCTAGTCGTGCGCCTCAGGGCCTCCCTGGCTAAGGCTATCTCTAGGGGATCCCCACCAGCCTCCGCCCGGGCGAAATTAGCACTAAGTGTCTTTGCCTCCGCAGCCTTATCTAGTTTGAGCCGCTGGCTATATTTGGTGGCGAAAGACCTAATGGAGTCCTTAAGGTTAACCCACCACTTATTCCCAATGACTCGCCCAATTAACGCCCGCTAATAGAACTAGTTTTGTCAGCTGGTCACGAAAAGTCCCGCCTGTCCAGTAAGGACTGATTGAACTTCCAATAACCAGCCAACCTAGGCCTAAAGTCTAACACCACACGGGCACAAACGAGTTTGTGGTCCGTGTAGCCTAGCCAGTGGAACGTTGGACATTCTAAGAAGTCTATGTCGGCCACTCTCACTAACATCCTATCCAGGTACGCAGATACCCGGGTAGAAGGCCAATTAAGCGCCCACGTCCACATACTCCCATCCGGATGATCGACCCGTATCTATCGACGAGACCAAATTCGTCGATCAGATCAACCAGGCTACGATCATCATTCCTCCCGCTAGCGCCCCTCCCTCTATCCCATTTGGGGGTTAGGATGGCATTCCAGTCCCCAACTAAGATTAGCCGTGTTGAATGCACCATAAAGGGCTCCAACAGCCGAAAGAAAGAGACACGCTCACCTTGCTTATTGGGCGCATAAACCACAATCAGCCGGAACAATTTGCTTTTCACTGCAATATCGGCCACGATCAGCCGGCCCTCGGCACCGACATGGACAAGGTCAACCTTCGCGTCCAGGGTACGCTTGACCAGCAAAGAAACACCTCTGGCTTGCCGGCTCCCATATGCTGAATAGACGACAAAGTCGTTAGACAGCACACACGAGTCGACTTCCGCAAACAAAGTGAGTCTCTTGGATCGCGGCCACATCCACGCCGAAGGACAAGAGGTCACGAAGCAGGCGAGCCGCCTTACCCCGATCCCTCAGGCCCTTCGCATTCAAGCTGGCTATCTTAATAGACATCTTTTAAACCTGAAAAAGAAAAAACAAAGAACATGCAACAAAGGCACTAGTCACATACGGGAAAAAAATCTCTGGTGGATGGGACCCCGACGGACTGTCCTAGGGACCCTGTACCTATATCGGACGTAATCCGTCCGTCTAGGACAATACCGCCGACGTCCGTGGGGTAGGTTAGCTTTACCACCCTATATAAGCAGGGGTGGAGGATAACCGGGAACCTCCCCGAACAATTTTTGCCCATTTTTTTGAGCTCAGGTGTATGCATTGTTGCCATCCTCAATTTAGGGTATTGCTTCTTGGCGTCTTCTATATGGTCCCAGACCCTCAGGTTACCCCCGGTATTTCTTACGAGGGTAATGACTCCTGGGGCCTGGGGAAAGTTTGTTGGGTCTTCCGTGGACATTTCTTTTACTGTAGTCAGTTTGAGAGTGGCTTCAGCAGTTTTCGCCTCTGCGAAGACCACTCCTCCACAATGTCCTCATCTACTTTACACAAAGCGTCGCCTTGGGGGAGGGCTTTCTTCTTTTTTGCCCGTGAGGGAGTGGGAATAGGAGAAGGGGAGGGAGTGGGTGTTGCAGAAGTCTGTTTTTTCAAGGGGATCAAATTGAAGGTTGGGGACTGGGAAGCTTTGCGCGGGGAAGATGGTAGGCTTCTTGCCTTGTCAGCATATGTGTGTCTGACCGGGGAAACCGGCAATGATGCACACTTGTTCCCATGATTGCTTCTTTCGGAGCTCCTGCCCCTTCTTCTGCTTTTTAGCTTGTCCTGCTGCTCCTCTTCTTCCTCTCTCCCGCGCTTCAAAGACGACGCTCTCCCTACCTCCATCAGGTTCGTCCTTTTTGGGGGAGGAAACCCTTTCCCTCTCCTGTTTGGCGGGCGTATTTTTTGAGGTAGTCTCCTTTTGTTTTGGGGGTGATTTGACAGGCGGTGGCACCTTCGCCGGCCCCTTGGCCGGAGAAGGCGTTTTCGCCTTTTTCCTCGCCACCACCTGCCAATCGCCCTCCTTGCTGGCTGCTGGTACTGGTGTAGGAGAGGCTGTCTTCATTGCTTCCTTAGCTGGCTGCTGCTGCTTGGCTGGTTGGGCCTTTGGGGGGGATTCTTAGATGGACAGATCTTTGCGACATGCTCCGCCGCCCCACAGACCCAACAGCAAGGCTTTCTGCCTTCTACGATTATAAAAATCGAACGACCCCTGCAGGTGAGGATGTTGGGAATTTTGGCGATATTCTCCTTATTCAGGGTCACCTGCAGGGTCATGTCGCCCGTGAGAAAACCGGCCTTGGACCGCAGCGAGGAGACTTCGGCCACTCTTCCATATTGCACGAAGAAGGCGCCAACATGATCCTCGGCAATGTCCATGGGGACGCCATGCAGGGTGACCTTAACTTTTCTAGTACCCATGTACTCCGTATTGATCAGGAGAGTTTTGGTCTCCAAGACCACACCAATTAGGTTTCTAGCTTCTTGTACGGAGCCAAGCAGGACGTCCCACATGGCATTGCCTCTCCTCGCCACGGCCAACGCTCTAATTTTTAGGGCTTGTAGCCCCTCCTCGAGTGTATCCCGAGGAACGCCGACCAACTTCTTTGTCTTCGGGTCCTTAGTGTACAGAGTGATGACTCTCGCTTCTATTTGAGCCAACTGATCCGGCACCGAAACGAGCTCTGTTCCTTTAATGTAATCCGCGTAGTCCTTAGCAATCTTCTCGTAATAATCCTCCCCTTTTAGCGACATTTTTTTGCCTCCCTTCCACCCAGAGGTCGAAGGTAAGGGGATGCTGGAGACTGCTGCTGGTATCACTGCTGGTACTGTAGAAGGGGGATTATCCCGAGGCAGGTAGAGCCCAATCCCCCTCTTTCTCCTCCCACCGACGCCGTGGTGGGAGGAACGACTCCACCGGCCCATCTGTGGCCATTGCCACAAAGTGGCCGAACACCGGACAACTGTTTTTCCGGTGTTTCGCGCGAAAGAAAACGCTACTTTACCGTGGCCCGAGCTATAAACTCGGGCTGGAAAACCAGATTGTCAAGAAACAAGGAACTAACAAATATCACTGCGGAACAAATGTCAAACCTTGCTCTTATTACCATTCACCACACAACAAAAAGCCGGGTGGGAAAGGGGTGGTACGTATTTATTTGCAATACATTACAAATTCTGGCACAAGGCCAACAAATGGGAGGGTACAAAAACTTGGGTTGGTCTTCCGTAACTATCTTATACCTAGCTAATCAGATTCACGACCCATACATACGTTACAATTTTCTCATTCACCATAAAAATTTGTCCATCAACACTCATACCTATCAAGCACCAAAATACCGCAAAATCATACCAGGGACCTAAAACACCCCAAATATACATAAAAATTTCTGATTTTTACAATATATACAATAGTGTACAAAAATAAAATTTAAAACTTTATTCATGAAATGACATGATGGGAAGGGGGAATGAAGAAACAAAAGTCCCCAAAACAAAAACAATTTCAAATGAATATATATACACAATGTTAGTAAGACCCAAACACACCCACATAATTAAAGAGGCCACTGTATTCTGCCTTAAAAAAGGACAAAATCAAGCAGCTCTCTTTCTAAGGGGAATGGATAAGCAGGGGCAAAAATAAATTGGACTGGAGAATGTATAAGGCTGACCCAGCCGAGAGTGAAAACGGGACAAAATAATACTTGGACAATGGGAATCTCGAACTGGATCATAACAAAAGCAATGAAGCCGGGAACAGGCCAGGACAAACACATTCACTCACATTAACTAGGCACAAAAGAGACTTCTACCTTAACCACGGGCGGGGTTCCAAAGGAATCCACCCCGATGCAACTAGCAGATCTAAAGAGAAAATCAAGGCTAGCCCCGGTCACGCGAACCAGGCTCGCTGCATATACCCACCTTTCGCTGAACTCTGTCGGGTGCAGCCGTTTCCGTTCAGTTCTAATCTTAATTTTGAGCTGGTGCTCAAAATATCGGATTAGATCCTGATCCGAAAGACGACCTCCCCGCAAGACTTCCTCCAGACGCGTCATCCAAATCACCATTCTAGCCGTGGCCAGTAGCGACAGAAACACCATCCGCTTCACTCCAGAGTACGGGGGCGACACATTGTCCACAGCGTATGCGCGATCAATGAGCACAAGCTCCCGCGGCGCGATACGAGCAGTCAACTCGCCAACACGCGCCCACAACGGGCGAACGCGCGAACAATGGAAGAAGGCGTGCGCAGACGTCTCCTTAATTCCAAGGACGCAACGTTCACAATCTGGCAAATCCGCCAGGCCCATTGCGAAACGCTTGTCGTTGAGAGACAAACCATTCCGAGCCAATCGCCAGGTCAGAGAAAACTCAGAGTTGTTGAGCCAATCCGCACCTGGCGCCCAAGACCAATGAAAGCGATACTCCTCCCTCGACATGCCGAGCTTACTCCACAGTTCATCCTTCACGGCGCCCTCCACTAATCCCCGATAGAAGATTCTCCTAGGCCGTGAAAGGTCACTGGACCATGGAATGGCCCGAAGGGCCGTCAGACATTCGAGCAGGATTTCGGCCGCCCCCAAGGCCTATTGCTAGTCCTTAGGAGCGGGGGAGTGATAGTGAGGCTAGGGAACATGTCCCTCACTACCCCCGCAAGCAACCGATCTTCCTCCAACGCGCGCCTGAGGAATGCCAACCTCGAAGCGAGCACGTGGCTCCTCAAGTGTGGCATCCCCAGACCCCCTTGACACGGACGGAGGCAACAGACTCCTTTGTCGACCATGTGTTTGCGTCCTCTCCAAAGACAGGAGAATAGCAAACGCTCGAGCGCCTTCTCATGATCGTCACAAAGGGAAGTACAGACAGCCGGTAAAGGATTCTGGGAAAGAGGTATGTATTACACACCTCCGCCAGACCCTTCACGGAGAGACTCCGTCGACGCCAAATCTCGACCGACGCGCCGACCTTTGCCTGTACTTCTGACCAGTTTTTCTCCAACTGTAAGTCCGGACCGAACCAAACTCCGAGGAGCTTGACCGGCCCGTCCGTCCAGTCGAAGGGCCCCGGGAGGGAAACACCCTTCCAGGCACCTAACCGCAAGCCGGACGACTTGTTGCGGTTAATTCTGGCCCCTGTTACCTGTTCGTACCGTTCAAGCGCCTTCTGTACCGCCCTTATGTCCCTGCGGGAGGACACAAAGGTCGTTACGTCATCGGCGTACGCGGAAACCCTGGCTCGAGCTCCTCCAGGGACAGCAATTCCACGCAGGACCGGACTGCACGTCTCGTCCCTTAGCCGGCGAAGGAGAGGCTCCAACGCCAGGACGTAAAGGAGAGGCGACAGTGGACAACCCTGTCGGACCGACCTAGACAGCGCGAAAGCGCTCGACAGCTTCCCGTTCACCTGTACCACAGCCTTGGGGGAGCGATACAGAAGGCTAATCCAGCGGCTGAAGTCGGGTTTGAATCCGGCGGCCTGCAGGACAGCAGCCAGGTAGCCATGGTCAATCCTATCAAATGCCTTGGACTGATCCAAATTGATCAGCGCGGCCTCTTCGTCGTCTTCTACACCCTCTACGATCGTGCGGATCAAGTGCAGGTTGCTCTGAATTGTTCGTCCCTTCACAGAACAAGTCTGATCCGGTTCCAACAGAGACTCGGCAACTAGCTGCAAGCGATTCGTCAGGATCTTGGCCAAAATCTTTAACTCTGTGTTTAGCAGAGTTATGGGCCTGTAATCATCTAATCCCCGCCCAACCTTCTTGCCTTTTCCCAACAGCGTGATCACGCCCCTGGTGATCCGACCGGGGATGGACCCCTGCCGAAACCAGTGGTTGAACACGACAGTCAAGAGCGGGACAAAAAGGTGCGACATCCTCAAGTACAATTCATAGGGCAAACCATCCAAACCTGGCGACTTGCCACTGCCGGTCTTCTTCAAAGCCGCGTAGACTTCGTCCTCCGTAATCTCCCCTTCGCAGCTAGCCGCTTCAGCCGGCAAGAGCCGGGGAAAGTCAGCCAAATAGCTGCGAAACTCCTCGTCACGGAGACCAGGCTCCTTGGTAAACCCCGGTGTTCGAAATGCTGCCGGAACGCCTCGCACATGTCGTCGGTGGACCTAAGGAGATGTCCCTCCGGGTCGCGCACCTCTCGAATGTACCGATCGCCGGCCCGACGAATTTCTTCCTTGCGCAGTTCTGCGCCCATGTTCACAGCTTCGGAAGACATCTTGCTTAACTTAGCTCTAATTACCTGACCCATATAGCGCTCGCTAGTCGTGCGCCTCAGGGCCTCCTGGCTAAGGCTATCTCTAGGGGATCCCCACCAGCCTCCGCCCGGGCGAAATTAGCACTAAGTGTCTTTGCCTCCGCAGCCTTATCTAGTTTGAGCCGCTGGCTATATTTGGTGGCGAAAGACCTAATGGAGTCCTTAAGGTTAACCCACCACTTATTCCCAATGACTCGCCCAATTAACGCCCGCTGAACTAGTTTTGTCAGCTGGTCACGAAAGTCCCGCCTGTCCAGTAAGGACTGATTGAACTTCCAATAACCAGCCAACCTAGGCCTAAAGTCTAACACCACACGGGCACAAACGAGTTTGTGGTCCGTGTAGCCTAGCCAGTGGAACGTTGGACATTCTAAGAAGTCTATGTCGGCCACTCTCACTAACATCCTATCCAGGTACGCAGATACCCGGGTAGAAGGCCAATTAAGCGCCCACGTCCACATACTCCCATCCGGATGATCGACCCGGTATCTATCGACGAGACCAAATTCGTCGATCAGATCAACCAGGCTACGATCATCATTCCTCCCGCTAGCGCCCCTCCCTCTATCCCATTTGGGGGTTAGGATGGCATTCCAGTCCCCAACTAAGATTAGCCGTGTTGAATGCACCATAAAGGGCTCCAACAGCCGAAAGAAAGAGACACGCTCACCTTGCTTATTGGGCGCATAAACCGCAATCAACCGGAACGACTTGCTTTTCACTGCAATATCGGCCACGATCAGCCGGCCCTCGGCACCGACATGGACAAGGTCAACCTTCGCGTCCAGGGTACGCTTGACCGGCAAAGAAACACCTCTGGCTTGCCGGCTCCCATATGCTGAATAGACGACAAAGTCGTTAGACAGCACACAAGAGTCGACTTCGCAAACAAAGTGAGTCTCTTGGATCGCGGCCACATCCACGCCGAAGGACAAGAGGTCACGAAGCAGGCGAGCCGCCTTACCCCGATCCCTCAGGCCCTTCGCATTCAAGCTGGCTATCTTAATAGACATCTTTTAGTTCTGAAAAAAGAAAAACAAAGAACATGCAACAAAGGCACTAGTCACATACGGGGAAAAAATCTCTGGTGGATGGGACCCCGACGGACTGTCCTAGGGACCCTGTACCTATATCGGACGTAATCCGTCCGTCTAGGACAATACCGCCGACGTCCGTGGGGTAGGTTAGCTTTACCACCCTATATAAGCAGGGGTGGAGGATAACCGGGAACCTCCCCCGAACAATTTTTGCCCATTTTTTGAGCTCAGGTGTATGCATTGTTGCCATCCTCAATTTAGGGTATTGCTTCTTGGCGTCTTCTATATGGTCCCAGACCCTCAGGTTACCCCCGGTATTTCTTACGAGGGTAATGACTCCTGGGGCCTGGGGAAAGTTTGTTGGGTCTTCCGTGGACATTTCTTTTACTGTAGTCAGTTTGAGGAGTGGCTTCAGCAGTTTTCGCCTCTGCGAAGACCACTCCTCCACAATGTCCTCATCTACTTTACACAAAGCGTCGCCTTGGGGGAGGGCTTTCTTCTTTTTTGCCCGTGAGGGAGTGGGAATAGGAGAAGGGGAGGGAGTGGGTGTTGCAGAAGTCTGTTTTTTCAAGGGGATCAAATTGAAGGTTGGGGACTGGGAAGCTTTGCGCGGGGAAGATGGTAGGCTTCTTGCCTTGTCGGCATATGTGTGTCTGACCGGGGAAACCGGCAATGATGCGCACTTGTTCCCATGATTGCTTCTTTCGGAGCTCCTGCCCCTTCTTCTGCTTTTTAGCTTGTCCTGCTGCTCCTCTTCTTCCTCTCTCCCGCGCTTCAAAGACGACGCTCTCCCTACCTCCATCGGTTCGTCCTTTTTGGGGGAGGAAACCCTTTCCCTCTCCTGTTTGGCGGGCGTATTTTTTGAGGTAGTCTCCTTTTGTTTTGGGGGTGATTTGACAGGCGGTGGCACCTTTGCCGGCACCTTAGCCGGAGACGGCGTTTTCGCCTTTTTCCTCGCCACCACCTGCCAATCGCCCTCCTTGCTGGCTGCTGGTACTGGTGTAGGAGAGGCTGTCTTCATTGCTTCCTTAGCTGGCTGCTGCTGCTTGGCTGGTTGGGCCTTTGGGGGGGGATTCTTAGATGGACAGATCTTTGCGACATGCTCCGCCGCCCCACAGACCCAACAGCAAGGCTTTCTGCCTTCTACGATTATAAAAATCGAACGACCCCTGCAGGTGAGGATGTTGGGAATTTTGGCGATATTCTCCTTATTCAGGGTCACCTGCAGGGTCATGTCGCCCGTGAGAAAACCGGCCTTGGACCTGCAGCGAGGAGACTTCGGCCACTCTTCCATATTGCACGAAGAAGGCGCCAACATGATCCTCGGCAATGTCCATGGGGACGCCATGCAGGGTGACCTTAACTTTTCTAGTACCCATGTACTCCGTATTGATCAGGAGAGTTTTGGTCTCCAAGACCACACCAATTAGGTTTCTAGCTTCTTGTACGGAGCCAAGCAGGACGTCCCACATGGCATTGCCTCTCCTCGCCACGGCCAACGCTCTAATTTTTAGGGCTTGTAGCCCCTCCTCGAGTGTATCCCGAGGAACGCCGACCAACTTCTTTGTCTTCGGGTCCTTAGTGTACAGAGTGATGACTCTCGCTTCTATTTGAGCCAACTGATCCGGCACCGAAACGAGCTCTGTTCCTTTAATGTAATCCGCGTAGTCCTTAGCAATCTTCTCGTAATAATCCTCCCCTTTTAGCGACATTTTTTTGCCTCCCTTCCACCCAGAGGTCGAAGGTAAGGGGGATGCTGGAGCTGCTGCTGGTATCACTGCTGGTACTGTAGAAGGGGGATTATCCCGAGGCGGTAGAGCCCAATCCCCTCCTTTCCTCCCACCGACGCCGTGGTGGGAGGAACGCTTTCCATCGGCCCATCTGTGGCCATTGCCACAAAGTGGCCGAACACCGGACAACTGTTTTTCCGGTGTTTCGCGCGAGAAACGCTACTTTACCGTGGCCCGAGCTATAAACTCGGGCTGGAAAACCAGATTGTCAAGAAACAAGGAACTAACAAATATCACTGCGGAACAAATGTCAAACCTTGCTCTTATTACCATTCACCACACAACAAAAAGCCGGGTGGGAAAGGGGTGGTACTTATTTATTTATGAAAAAGTACATAAATTCTGGCACAAGGCCAACAAATGGGAGGGGGAACAAAAACTTGGGTTGGTCTTCCGTAACTATCTTATACCTAGCTAATCAGATTCACGACCCATACATACGTTACAATTTTCTCATTCACCATAAAAATTTGTCCATCAACACTCATACCTATCAAACACCAAAATACCGCAAAATCATACCAGGGACCTAAAAACACCCCAAATGTACATAAAAATTTCTGATTTTTACAATATATACAATATCTTACAAAAATAAATTTAAAACTTTATTCATGAAATGACATGATGGGGAGGGGGAATGAAGAAACAAAAAACCCCAAAACAAAAAACAATTTCAAATGAATATATATACACAATGTTAGTAAGACCCAAACACACCCACATAATTAAAGAGGCCACTGTATTCTGCCTTAAAAAGAACAAAATCAAGCAGCTCTCTTTCTAAGGGGAATGGATAAGCAGGGGGCAAAAATAAATTGGACTGGAGAATGTATAAGGCTGACCCAGCCGAGTGAAAACGGGACAAAATAATACTTGGACAATGGGAATCTCGAACTGGATCATAACAAAAGCAATGAAGCCGGGAACAGGCCAGGACAAACACATTCACTCACATTAACTAGGCACAAAAGAGACTTCTACCTTAACCACGGGCGGGGTTCCAAAGGAATCCACCCCGATGCAACTAGCAGATCTAAAAGAGAAAATCAAGGCTAGCCCCGGTCACGCGAACCAGGCTCGCTGCATATACCCACCTTTCGCTGAACTCTGTCGGGTGCAGCCGTTTCCGTTCAGTTCTAATCTTAATTTTGAGCTGGTGCTCAAAATATCGGATTAGATCCTGATCCGAAAGACGACCTCCCCGCAAGACTTCCTCCAGACGCGTCATCCAAATCACCATTCTAGCCGTGGCCAGTAGCGACAGAAACACCATCCGCTTCACTCCAGAGTACGGGGGCGACACATTGTCCACAGCGTATGCGCGATCAATGAGCACAAGCTCCCGCGGCGCGATACGAGCAGTCAACTCGCCGACACGCGCCCACAACGGGCGAACGCGCGAACAATGGAAGAAGGCGTGCGCAGACGTCTCCTTAATTCCAAGGACGCAACGTTCACAATCTGGCAAATCCGCCAGGCCCATTGCGAACCGCTTGTCGTTGAGAGACAAACCATTCCGAGCCAATCGCCAGGTCAGAGAAAACTCAGAGTTGTTGAGCCAATCCGCACCTGGCGCCCAAGACCAATGAGAGCGATACTCCTCTCTCGACATGCCGAGCTTACTCCACAGTTCATCCTTCACGGCGCCCTCCACTAATCCCCGATAGAAGATTCTCCTAGGCCGTGAAAGGTCACTGGACCATGGAATGGCCCGAAGGGCCGTCAGACATTCGAGCAGGAATTTCGGCCGCCCCCAAGGCCTATTGCTAGTCCTTAGGAGCGGGGGAGTGACAGTGAGGCTAGGGAACATGTCCCTCACTACCCCCGCAAGCAACCGATCTTCCTCCAACGCGCGCCTGAGGAATGCCAACCTCGAAGCGAGCACGTGGCTCCTCAAGTGTGGCATCCCCAGACCCCCTTGACACGGACGGAGGCAACAGACTCCTTTGTCGACCATGTGTTTGCGTCCTCTCCAAAGACAGGAGAATAGCAAACGCTCGAGCGCCTTCTCATGATCGTCACAAAGGGAAGTACAGACAGCCGGTAAAGGATTCTGGGAAAGAGGTATGTATTACACACCTCCGCCAGACCCTTCACGGAGAGACTCCGTCGACGCCAAATCTCGACCGACGCGCCGACCTTTGCCTGTACTTCTGACCAGTTTTTCTCCAACTGTAAGTCCGGACCGAACCAAACTCCGAGGAGCTTGACCGGCCCGTCCGTCCAGTCGAAGGGCCCCGGGAGGGAAACACCCTTCCAGGCACCTAACCGCAAGCCGGACGACTTGTCACGGTTAATTCTGGCCCCTGTTACCTGTTCGTACCGTTCAAGCGCCTTCTGTACCGCCCTTATGTCCCTGCGGGAGGACACAAAGGTCGTTACGTCATCGGCGTACGCGGAAACCCTGGCTCGAGCTCCTCCAGGGACAGCAATTCCACGCAGGACCGGACTGCACGTCTCGTCCCTTAGCCGGCGAAGGAGAGGCTCCAACGCCAGGACGTAAAGGAGAGGCGACAGTGGACAACCCTGTCGGACCGACCTAGACAGCGCGAAAGCGCTCGACAGCTTCCCGTTCACCTGTACCACAGCCTTGGGGGAGCGATACAGAAGGCTAATCCAGCGGCTGAAGTCGGGTTTGAATCCGGCGGCCTGCAGGACAGCAGCCAGGTAGCCATGGTCAATCCTATCAAATGCCTTGGACTGATCCAAATTGATCAGCGCGGCCTCTTCGTCGTCTTCTACACCCTCTACGATCGTGCGGATCAAGTGCAGGTTGCTCTGAATTGTTCGTCCCTTCACAGAACAAGTCTGATCCGGTTCCAACAGAGACTCGGCAACTAGCTGCAAGCGATTCGTCAGGATCTTGGCCAAAATCTTTAACTCTGTGTTTAGCAGAGTTATGGGCCTGTAATCATCTAATCCCCGCCCAACCTTCTTGCCTTTTCCCAACAGCGTGATCACGCCCCTGGTGATCCGACCGGGGATGGACCCCTGCCGAAACCAGTGGTTGAACACGACAGTCAAGAGCGGGACAAAAAGGTGCGACATCCTCAAGTACAATTCATAGGGCAAACCATCCAAACCTGGCGACTTGCCACTGCCGGTCTTCTTCAAAGCCGCGTAGACTTCGTCCTCCGTAATCTCCCCTTCGCAGCTAGCCGCTTCAGCCGGCAAAAGCCGGGGAAAGTCAGCCAAATAGCTGCGAAACTCCTCGTCACGGAGACCAGGCTCCTTGGTAAACCGGTGTTCGAAATGCTGCCGGAACGCCTCGCACATGTCGTCAGTGGACCTAAGGAGATGTCCCTCCGGGTCGCGCACCTCTCGAATGTACCGATCGCCGGCCCGACGAATTTTCTTCCTTGCGCAGTTCTGCGCCCATGTTCACAGCTTCGGAAGACATCTTGCTTAACTTAGCTCTAATTACCTGACCCATATAGCGCTCGCTAGTCGTGCGCCTCAGGGCCTCCCTGGCTAAGGCTATCTCGAGGGGATCCCCACCAGCCTCCGCCCGGGCGAAATTAGCACTAAGTGTCTTTGCCTCCGCAGCCTTATCTAGTTTGAGCCGCTGGCTATATTTGGTGGCAAAAGACCTAATGGAGTCCTTAAGGTTAACCCACCACTTATTCCCAATGACTCGCCCAATTAACGCCCGCTGAACTAGTTTTGTCAGCTGGTCACGAAAGTCCCGCCTGTCCAGTAAGGACTGATTGAACTTCCAATAACCAGCCAACCTAGGCCTAAAGTCTAACACCACACGGGCACAAACGAGTTTGTGGTCCGTGTAGCCTAGCCAGTGGAACGTTGGACATTCTAAGAAGTCTATGTCGGCCACTCTCACTAACATCCTATCCAGGTACGCAGATACCCGGGTAGAAGGCCAATTAAGCGCCCACGTCCACATACTCCCATCCGGATGATCGACCCGGTATCTATCGACGAGACCAAATTCGTCGATCAGATCAACCAGGCTACGATCATCATTCCTCCCGCTAGCGCCCCTCCCTCTATCCCATTTGGGGGTTAGGATGGCATTCCAGTCCCCAACTAAGATTAGCCGTGTTGAATGCACCATAAAGGGCTCCAACAGCCGAAAGAAAGAGACACGCTCACCTTGCTTATTGGGCGCATAAACCACAATCAGCCGGAACAATTTGCTTTTCACTGCAATATCGGCCACGATCAGCCGGCCCTCGGCACCGACATGGACAAGGTCAACCTTCGCGTCCAGGGTACGCTTGACCAGCAAAGAAACACCTCTGGCTTGCCGGCTCCCATATGCTGAATAGACGACAAAGTCGTTAGACAGCACACACGAGTCGACTTCGCAAACAAAGTGAGTCTCTTGGATCGCGGCCACATCCACGCCGAAGGACAAGAGGTCACGAAGCAGGCGAGCCGCCTTACCCCGATCCCTCAGGCCCTTCGCATTCAAGCGCTGGCTATCTTAATAGACATCTTTTAGTTCTGAAAAAGAAAAACAAAGAACATGCAACAAAGGCACTAGTCACATACGGGGAAAAAATCTCTGGTGGATGGGACCCCGACGGACTGTCCTAGGGACCCTGTACCTATATCGGACGTAATCCGTCCGTCTAGGACAATACCGCCGACGTCCGTGGGGTAGGTTAGCTTTACCACCCTATATAAGCAGGGGTGGAGGATAACCGGGAACCTCCCCGAACAATTTTTGCCCATTTTTTTGAGCTCAGGTGTATGCATTGTTGCCATCCTCAATTTGGGGTATTGCTTCTTGGCGTCTTCTATATGGTCCCAGACCCTCAGGTTACCCCCGGTATTTCTTACGAGGGTAATGACTCCTGGGGCCTGGGGAAAGTTTGTTGGATCTTCCGTGGACATTTCTTTTACTGTAGTCAGTTTGAGGAGTGGCTTCAGCAGTTTTCGCCTCTGCGAAGACCACTCCTCCACAATGTCCTCATCTACTTTACACAAAGCGTCGCCTTGGGGGAGGGCTTTCTTCTTTTTTGCCCGTGAGGGAGTGGGAATAGGAGAAGGGGAGGGAGTGGGTGTTGCAGAAGTCTGTTTTTTCAAGGGGATCAAATTGAAGGTTGGGGACTGGGAAGCTTTGCGCGGGGAAGATGGTAGGCTTCTTGCCTTGTCAGCATATGTGTGTCTGACCGGGGAAACCGGCAATGATGCACACTTGTCCGCATGTATGCTTCTTTCGGAGCTCCTGCCCCTTCTTCTGCTTTTTAGCTTGTCCTGCTGCTCCTCTTCTTCCTCTCTCCCGCGCTTCAAAGACGACGCTCTCCCTACCTCCATCGGTTCGTCCTTTTTGGGGGAGGAAACCCTTTCCCTCTCCTGTTTGGCGGGCGTATTTTTTGAGGTAGTCTCCTTTTGTTTTGGGGGTGATTTGACAGGCGGTGGCACCTTTGCCGGCACCTTAGCCGGAGACGGCGTTTTCGCCTTTTTCCTCGCCACCACCTGCCAATCGCCCTCCTTGCTGGCTGCTGGTACTGGTGTAGGAGAGGCTGTCTTCATTGCTTCCTTAGCTGGCTGCTGCTGCTTGGCTGGTTGGGCCTTTGGGGGGGGGATTCTTAGATGGACAGATCTTTGCGACATGCTCCGCCGCCCCACAGACCCAACAGCAAGGCTTTCTGCCTTCTACGATTATAAAAATCGAACGACCCCTGCAGGTGAGGATGTTGGGAATTTTGGCGATATTCTCCTTATTCAGGGTCACCTGCAGGGTCATGTCGCCCGTGAGAAAACCGGCCTTGGACCGCAGCGGAGGACTTCGGCCACTCTTCCATATTGCACGAAGAAGGCGCCAACATGATCCTCGGCAATGTCCATGGGGACGCCATGCAGGGTGACCTTAACTTTTCTAGTACCCATGTACTCCGTATTGATCAGGAGAGTTTTGGTCTCCAAGACCACACCAATTAGGTTTCTAGCTTCTTGTACGGAGCCAAGCAGGACGTCCCACATGGCATTGCCTCTCCTCGCCACGGCCAACGCTCTAATTTTTTAGGGCTTGTAGCCCCTCCTCGAGTGTATCCCGAGGAACGCCGACCAACTTCTTTGTCTTCGGGTCCTTAGTGTACAGAGTGATGACTCTCGCTTCTATTTGAGCCAACTGATCCGGCACCGAAACGAGCTCTGTTCCTTTAATGTAATCCGCGTAGTCCTTAGCAATCTTCTCGTAATAATCCTCCCCTTTTAGCGACATTTTTTTGCCTCCCTTCCACCCAGAGGTCGAAGGTAAGGGGGATGCTGGAGCTGCTGCTGGTATCACTGCTGGTACTGTAGAAGGGGGGGATTATCCCGAGGCGGTAGAGCCCAATCCCCCTCCTTTCCTCCCACCGACGCCGTGGTGGGAGGAACGCTTCCATCGGCCCATCTGTGGCCATTGCCACAAAGTGGCCGAACACCGGACAACTGTTTTTCCGGTGTTTCGCGCGAGAAACGCTACTTTACCGTGGCCCGAGCTATAAACTCGGGCTGGAAAACCAGATTGTCAAGAAACAAGGAACTAACAAATATCACTGCGGAACAAATGTCAAACCTTGCTCTTATTACCATTCACCACACAACAAAAAGCCGGGTGGGAAAGGGGTGGTACTTATTTATTTATGAAAAAGTACATAAATTCTGGCACAAGGCCAACAAATGGGAGGGGGAACAAAAACTTGGGTTGGTCTTCCGTAACTATCTTATACCTAGCTAATCAGATTCACGACCCATACATACGTTACAATTTTCTCATTCACCATAAAATTTGTCCATCAACACTCATACCTATCAAACACCAAAATACCGCAAAATCATACCAGGGACCTAAAAACACCCCAAATGTACATAAAAATTTCTGATTTTTACAATATATACAATATCTTACAAAAATAAATTTAAAACTTTATTCATGAAATGACATGATGGGGAGGGGGAATGAAGAAACAAAAAACCCCAAAACAAAAAACAATTTCAAATGAATATATATACATGGGTTAGTAAGACCCAAACACACCCACATAATTAAAGAGGCCACTGTATTCTGCCTTAAAAGACAAAATCAAGCAGCTCTCTTTCTAAGGGGAATGGATAAGCAGGGGGCAAAAATAAATTGGACTGGAGAATGTATAAGGCTGACCCAGCCGAGAGTGAAAACGGGACAAAATAATACTTGGACAATGGGAATCTCGAACTGGATCATAACAAAAGCAATGGAGCCGGGAACAGGCCAGGACAAACACATTCACTCACATTAACTAGGCACAAAAAGAACTTCTACCTTAACCACGGGAGGGGTTCCAAAGGAATCCACCCCGATGCAACTAAGCAGATCTAAAAGAGAAAATCAAGGCTAGCCCCGGTCACGCGAACCAGGCTCGCCGCATATACCCACCTTTCGCTGAACTCTGTCGGGTGCAGCCGTTTTCGTTCAGTTCTAATCTTAATTTTGAGCTGGTGCTCAAAATATCGGATTAGATCCTGATCCGAAAGACGACCGCCCCGCAAGACTTCCTCCAGACGCGTCATCCAAATCACCATTCTAGCCGTGGCCAGTAGCGACAGAAACACCATCCGCTTCACTCCAGAGTACGGGGGCGACACATTGTCCACAGCGTATGCGCGATCAATGAGCACAAGCTCCCGCGGCGCGATACGAGCAGTCAACTCGCCAACACGCGCCCACAACGGGCGAACGCGCGAACAATGGAAGAAGGCGTGCGCAGACGTCTCCTTAATTCCAAGGACGCAACGTTCACAATCTGGCAAATCCGCCAGGCCCATTGCGAAACGCTTGTCGTTGAGAGACAAACCATTCGAGCCAATCGCCAGGTCAGAGAAAACTCAGAGTTGTTGAGCCAATCCGCACCTGGCGCCCAAGACCAATGAGAGCGATACTCCTCTCTCGACATGCCGAGCTTACTCCACAGTTCATCCTTCACGGCGCCCTCCACTAATCCCCGATAGAAGATTCTCCTAGGCCGTGAAAGGTCACTGGACCATGGAATGGCCCGAAGGGCCGTCAGACATTCGAGCAGGAATTTCGGCCGCCCCCAAGGACCTATTGCTAGTCCTTAGGGAGCGGGGGAGTGATAGTGAGGCTAGGGAACATGTCCCTCACTACCCCCGCAAGCAACCGATCTTCCTCCAACGCGCGCCTGAGGAATGCCAACCTCGAAGCGAGCACGTGGCTCCTCAAGTGTGGCATCCCCAGACCCCCTTGACACGGACGGAGGCAGCAGACTCCTTTGTCGACCATGTGTTTGCGTCCTCTCCAAAGACAGGAGAATAGCAAACGCTCGAGCGCCTTCTCATGATCGTCACAAAGGGGAAAGTACAGACAGCCGGTAAAGGATTCTGGGAAAGAAGTATGTATTACACACCTCCGCCAGACCCTTCACGGAGAGACTCCGTCGACGCCAAATCTCGACCGACGCGCCGACCTTTGCCTGTACTTCTGACCAGTTTTCTCCAACTGTAAGTCCGGACCGAACCAAACTCCGAGGAGCTTGACCGGCCCGTCCGTCCAGTCGAAGGGCCCCGGGAGGGAAACACCCTTCCAGGCACCTAACCGCAAGCCGGACGACTTGTCGCGGTTAATTCTGGCCCCTGTTACCTGTTCGTACCGTTCAAGCGCCTTCTGTACCGCCCTTATGTCCCTGCGGGAGGACACAAAGGTCGTTACGTCATCGGCGTACGCGGAAACCCTGGCTCGAGCTCCTCCAGGGACAGCAATTCCACGCAGGACCGGACTGCACGTCTCGTCCCTTAGCCGGCGAAGGAGAGGCTCCAACGCCAGGACGTAAAGGAGAGGCGACAGTGGACAACCCTGTCGGACCGACCTAGACAGCGCGAAAGCGCTCGACAGCTTCCCGTTCACCTGTACCACAGCCTTGGGGGAGCGATACAGAAGGCTAATCCAGCGGCTGAAGTCGGGTTTGAATCCGGCGGCCTGCAGGACAGCAGCCAGGTAGCCATGGTCAATCCTATCAAATGCCTTGGACTGATCCAAATTGATCAGCGCGGCCTCTTCGTCGTCTTCTACACCCTCTACGATCGTGCGGATCAAGTGCAGGTTGCTCTGAATTGTTCGTCCCTTCACAGAACAAGTCTGATCCGGTTCCAACAGAGACTCGGCAACTAGCTGCAAGCGATTCGTCAGGATCTTGGCCAAAATCTTTAACTCTGTGTTTAGCAGAGTTATGGGCCTGTAATCATCTAATCCCCGCCCAACCTTCTTGCCTTTTCCCAACAGCGTGATCACGCCCCTGGTGATCCGACCGGGGATGGACCCCTGCCGAAACCAGTGGTTGAACACGACAGTCAAGAGCGGGACAAAAAGGTGCGACATCCTCAAGTACAATTCATAGGGCAAACCATCCAAACCTGGCGACTTGCCACTGCCGGTCTTCTTCAAAGCCGCGTAGACTTCGTCCTCCGTAATCTCCCCTTCGCAGCTAGCCGCTTCAGCCGGCAAAAGCCGAGGAAAGTCAGCCAAATAGCTGCGAAACTCCTCGTCACGGAGACCAGGCTCCTTGGTAAACCGGTGTTCGAAATGCTGCCGGAACGCCTCGCACATGTCGTCAGTGGACCGAAGGAGATGCCCCTCCAGGGTCGCGCACTTCTCGAATGTACCGATCGCCGGCCCGACGAATTTCTTCCTTGCGCAGTTCTGCGCCCATGTTCACAGCTTCGGAAGACATCTTGCTTAACTTAGCTCTAATTACCTGACCCATATAGCGCTCGCTAGTCGTGCGCCTCAGGGCCTCCCTGGCTAAGGCTATCTCTAGGGGATCCCCCACCAGCCTCCGCCCGGGCGAAATTAGCACTAAGTGTCTTTGCCTCCGCAGCCTTATCTAGTTTGAGCCGCTGGCTATATTTGGTGGCGAAAGACCTAATGGAGTCCTTAAGGTTAACCCACCACTTATTCCCAATGACTCGCCCAATTAACGCCCGCTGAACTAGTCTTGTCAGCTGGTCACGAAAGTCCCGCCTGTCCAGTAAGGACTGATTGAACTTCCAATAACCAGCCAACCTAGGCCTAAAGTCTAACACCACACGGGCACAAACGAGTTTGTGGTCCGTGTAGCCTAGCCAGTGGAACGTTGGACATTCTAAGAAGTCTATGTCGGCCACTCTCACTAACATCCTATCCAGGTACGCAGATACCCGGGTAGAAGGCCAATTAAGCGCCCACGTCCACATACTCCCATCCGGATGATCGACCCGGTATCTATCGACGAGACCAAATTCGTCGATCAGATCAACCAGGCTACGATCATCATTCCTCCCGCTAGCGCCCCTCCCTCTATCCCATTTGGGGGTTAGGATGGCATTCCAGTCCCCAACTAAGATTAGCCGTGTTGAATGCACCATAAAGGGCTCCAACAGCCGAAAGAAAGAGACACGCTCACCTTGCTTATTGGGCGCATAAACCACAATCAGCCGGAACAATTTGCTTTTCACTGCAATATCGGCCACGATCAGCCGGCCCTCGGCACCGACATGGACAAGGTCAACCTTCGCGTCCAGGGTACGCTTGACCAGCAAAGAAACACCTCTGGCTTGCCGGCTCCCATATGCTGAATAGACGACAAAGTCGTTAGACAGCACACACGAGTCGACTTCGCAAACAAAGTGAGTCTCTTGGATCGCGGCCACATCCACGCCGAAGGACAAGAGGTCACGAAGCAGGCGAGCCGCCTTACCCCGATCCCTCAGGCCCTTCGCATTCAAGCTGGCTATCTTAATAGACATCTTTTAGTTCTGAAAAAGAAAAACAAAGAACATGCAACAAAGGCACTAGTCACATACGGGGAAAAAATCTCTGGTGGATGGGACCCCGACGGACTGTCCTAGGGACCCTGTACCTATATCGGACGTAATCCGTCCGTCTAGGACAATACCGCCGACGTCCGTGGGGTAGGTTAGCTTTACCACCCTATATAAGCAGGGGTGGAGGATAACCGGGAACCTCCCCGAACAATTTTTGCCCATTTTTTTGAGCTCAGGTGTATGCATTGTTGCCATCCTCAATTTAGGGTATTGCTTCTTGGCGTCTTCTATATGGTCCCAGACCCTCAGGTTACCCCCGGTATTTCTTACGAGGGTAATGACTCCTGGGGCCTGGGGAAAGTTTGTTGGATCTTCCGTGGACATTTCTTTTACTGTAGTCAGTTTGAGGAGTGGCTTCAGCAGTTTTCGCCTCTGCGAAGAACTCCTCCACAATGTCCTCATCTACTTTACACAAAGCGTCGCCTTGGGGGAGGGCTTTCTTCTTTTTTGCCCGTGAGGGGAGTGGGAATAGGAGAAGGGGAGGGAGTGGGTGTTGCAGAAGTCTGTTTTTCAAGGGGATCAAATTGAAGGTTGGGGACTGGGAAGCTTTGCGCGGGGAAGATGGTAGGCTTCTTGCCTTGTCAGCATATGTGTGTCTGACCGGGGAAACCGGCAATGATGCACACTTGTCCGCATGTATGCTTCTTTCGGAGCTCCTGCCCCTTCTTCTGCTTTTTAGCTTGTCCTGCTGCTCCTCTTCTTCCTCTCTCCCGCGCTTCAAAGACGACGCTCTCCCTACCTCCATCGGTTCGTCCTTTTTGGGGGAGGAAACCCTTTCCCTCTCCTGTTTGGCGGGCGTATTTTTTGAGGTAGTCTCCTTTTGTTTTGGGGTGATTTGACAGGCGGTGGCACCTTTGCCGGCACCTTAGCCGGAGACGGCGTTTTCGCCTTTTTCCTCGCCACCACCTGCCAATCGCCCTCCTTGCTGGCTGCTGGTACTGGTGTAGGAGAGGCTGTCTTCATTGCTTCCTTAGCTGGCTGCTGCTGCTTGGCTGGTTGGGCCTTTGGGGGGGGATTCTTAGATGGACAGATCTTTGCGACATGCTCCGCCGCCCCACAGACCCAACAGCAAGGCTTTCTGCCTTCTACGATTATAAAAATCGAACGACCCCTGCAGGTGAGGATGTTGGGAATTTTGGCGATATTCTCCTTATTCAGGGTCACCTGCAGGGTCATGTCGCCCGTGAGAAAACCGGCCTTGGACCGCAGCGAGGAGACTTCGGCCACTCTTCCATATTGCACGAAGAAGGCGCCAACATGATCCTCGGCAATGTCCATGGGGACGCCATGCAGGGTGACCTTAACTTTTCTAGTACCCATGTACTCCGTATTGATCAGGAGAGTTTTGGTCTCCAAGACCACACCAATTAGGTTTCTAGCTTCTTGTACGGAGCCAAGCAGGACGTCCCACATGGCATTGCCTCTCCTCGCCACGGCCAACGCTCTAATTTTTAGGGCTTGTAGCCCTCCTCGAGTGTATCCCGAGGAACGCCGACCAACTTCTTTGTCTTCGGGTCCTTAGTGTACAGAGTGATGACTCTCGCTTCTATTTGAGCCAACTGATCCGGCACCGAAACGAGCTCTGTTCCTTTAATGTAATCCGCGTAGTCCTTAGCAATCTTCTCGTAATAATCCTCCCCTTTTAGCGACATTTTTTTGCCTCCCTTCCACCCAGAGGTCGAAGGTAAGGGGGATGCTGGAGCTGCTGCTGGTATCACTGCTGGTACTGTAGAAGGGGGATTATCCCGAGGCGGTAGAGCCCAATCCCCCTCCTTTCCTCCCACCGACGCCGTGGTGGGAGGAACGCTTTCCATCGGCCCATCTGTGGCCATTGCCACAAAGTGGCCGAACACCGGACAACTGTTTTCCGGTGTTTCGCGCGAGAAACGCTACTTTACCGTGGCCCGAGCTATAAACTCGGGCTGGAAAACCAGATTGTCAAGAAACAAGGAACTAACAAATATCACTGCGGAACAAATGTCAAACCTTGCTCTTATTACCATTCACCACACAACAAAAAGCCGGGTGGGAAAGGGGTGGTACTTATTTATTTGACAAAAAGTACAAATTCTGGCACAAGGCCAACAAATGGGAGGGGGAACAAAAACTTGGGTTGGTCTTCCGTAACTATCTTATACCTAGCTAATCCGATTCACGACCCATACATACGTTACAATTTTCTCATTCACCATAAAATTTTGTCCATCAACACTCATACCTATCAAGCACCAAAATACCACAAAATCATACCGGGGACCTAAAAACACCCCAAATGTACATAAAAATTTCTGATTTTTACAATATATACAATATCTTACAAAAATAAATTTAAAACTTTATTCATGAAATGACATGATGGGAGAGGGGAATGAAGAAACAAAAAACCCCAAAACAAAACACAATTTCAAATGAATATATATACACAATGTTAGTAAGACCCAAACACACCCACATAATTAAAGAGGCCACTGTATTCTGCCTTAAAAAAGGACAAAATCAAGCAGCTCTCTTTCTAAGGGGAATGGAGAAGCAGGGGGCAAAAATAAATTGGACTGGAGAATGTATAAGGCTGACCCAGCCGAGAGTGAAAACGGGACAAAATAATACTTGGACAATGGGAATC
This sequence comes from Ascarosepion bandense, assembly GCA_037127315.1. NCBI lineage: Eukaryota > Metazoa > Mollusca > Cephalopoda > Sepiida > Sepiidae > Ascarosepion > Ascarosepion bandense. Next base: position 31,487 of record JBBBDQ010025901.1, on the reverse strand, counting down.
TCGAACTGGATCATAACAAAAGCAATGGAGCCGGGAACAGGCCAGGACAAACACATTCACTCACATTAACTAGGCACAAAAAGAACTTCTACCTTAACCACGGGCGGGGTTCCAAAGGAATCCACCCCGATGCAACTAGCAGATCTAAAAGAGAAAATCAAGGCTAGCCCCGGTCACGCGAACCAGGCTCGCCGCATATACCCACCTTTCGCTGAACTCTGTCGGGTGCAGCCGTTTCCGTTCAGTTCTAATCTTAATTTTGAGCTGGTGCTCAAAATATCGGATTAGATCCTGATCCGAAAGACGACCGCCCCGCAAGACTTCCTCCAGACGCGTCATCCAAATCACCATTCTAGCCGTGGCCAGTAGCGACAGAAACACCATCCGCTTCACTCCAGAGTACGGGGGCGACACATTGTCCACAGCGTATGCGCGATCAATGAGCACAAGCTCCCGCGGCGCGATACGAGCAGTCAACTCGCCGACACGCGCCCACAACGGGCGAACGCGCGAACAATGGAAGAAGGCGTGCGCAGACGTCTCCTTAATTCCAAGGACGCAACGTTCACAATCTGGCAAATCCGCCAGGCCCATTGCGAAACGCTTGTCATTGAGAGACAAACCATTCCGAGCCAATCGCCAGGTCAGAGAAAACTCAGAGTTGTTGAGCCAATCCGCACCTGGCGCCCAAGACCAATGAGAGCGATACTCCTCCCTCGACATGCCGAGCTTACTCCACAGTTCATCCTTCACGGCGCCCTCCACTAATCCCCGATAGAAGATTCTCCTAGGCCGTGAAAGGTCACTGGACCATGGAATGGCCCGAAGGGCCGTCAGACATTCGAGCAGGAATTTCGGCCGCCCCCAAGGCCTATTGCTAGTCCTCAGGAGCGGGGGAGTGATAGTGAGGCTAGGGAACATGTCCCTCACTACCCCCGCAAGCAACCGATCTTCCTCCAACGCGCGCCTGAGGAATGCCAACCTCGAAGCGAGCACGTGGCTCCTCAAGTGTGGCATCCCCAGACCCCCTTGACACGGACGGAGGCAGCAGACTCCTTTGTCGACCATGTGTTTGCGTCCTCTCCAAAGACAGGAGAATAGCAAACGCTCGAGCGCCTTCTCATGATCGTCACAAAGGGGAAGTACAGACAGCCGGTAAAGGATTCTGGGAAAGAGGTATGTATTACACACCTCCGCCAGACCCTTCACGGAGAGACTCCGTCGACGCCAAATCTCGACCGACGCGCCGACCTTTGCCTGTACTTCTGACCAGTTTTTCTCCAACTGTAAGTCCGGACCGAACCAAACTCCGAGGAGCTTGACCGGCCCGTCCGTCCAGTCGAAGGGCCCCGGGAGGGAAACACCCTTCCAGGCACCTAACCGCAAGCCGGACGACTTGTCGCGGTTAATTCTGGCCCCTGTTACCTGTTCGTACCGTTCAAGCGCCTTCTGTACCGCCCTTATGTCCCTGCGGGAGGACACAAAGGTCGTTACGTCATCGGCGTACGCGGAAACCCTGGCTCGAGCTCCTCCAGGGACAGCAATTCCACGCAGGACCGGACTGCACGTCTCGTCCCTTAGCCGGCGAAGGAGAGGCTCCAACGCCAGGACGTAAAGGAGAGGCGACAGTGGACAACCCTGTCGGACCGACCTAGACAGCGCGAAAGCGCTCGACAGCTTCCCGTTCACCTGTACCACAGCCTTGGGGGAGCGATACAGAAGGCTAATCCAGCGGCTGAAGTCGGGTTTGAATCCGGCGGCCTGCAGGACAGCAGCCAGGTAGCCATGGTCAATCCTATCAAATGCCTTGGACTGATCCAAATTGATCAGCGCGGCCTCTTCGTCGTCTTCTACACCCTCTACGATCGTGCGGATCAAGTGCAGGTTGCTCTGAATTGTTCGTCCCTTCACAGAACAAGTCTGATCCGGTTCCAACAGAGACTCGGCAACTAGCTGCAAGCGATTCGTCAGGATCTTGGCCAAAATCTTTAACTCTGTGTTTAGCAGAGTTATGGGCCTGTAATCATCTAATCCCCGCCCAACCTTCTTGCCTTTTCCCAACAGCGTGATCACGCCCCTGGTGATCCGACCGGGGATGGACCCCTGCCGAAACCAGTGGTTGAACACGACAGTCAAGAGCGGGACAAAAAGGTGCGACATCCTCAAGTACAATTCATAGGGCAAACCATCCAAACCTGGCGACTTGCCACTGCCGGTCTTCTTCAAAGCCGCGTAGACTTCGTCCTCCGTAATCTCCCCTTCGCAGCTAGCCGCTTCAGCCGGCAAAAGCCGGGGAAAGTCAGCCAAATAGCTGCGAAACTCCTCGTCACGGAGACCAGGCTCCTTGGTAAACCGGTGTTCGAAATGCTGCCGGAACGCCTCGCACATGTCGTCGGTGGACCGAAGGAGATGCCCCTCCGGGTCGCGCACTTCTCGAATGTACCGATCGCCGGCCCGACGAATTTCTTCCTTGCGCAGTTCTGCGCCCATGTTCACAGCTTCGGAAGACATCTTGCTTAACTTAGCTCTAATTACCTGACCCATATAGCGCTCGCTAGTCGTGCGCCTCAGGGCCTCCCTGGCTAAGGCTATCTCGAGGGGATCCCCACCAGCCTCCGCCCGGGCGAAATTAGCACTAAGTGTCTTTGCCTCCGCAGCCTTATCTAGTTTGAGCCGCTGGCTATATTTGGTGGCGAAAGACCTAATGGAGTCCTTAAGGTTAACCCACCACTTATTCCCAATGACTCGCCCAATTAACGCCCGCTGAACTAGTCTTGTCAGCTGGTCACGAAAGTCCCGCCTGTCCAGTAAGGACTGATTGAACTTCCAATAACCAGCCAACCTAGGCCTAAAGTCTAACACCACACGGGCACAAACGAGTTTGTGGTCCGTGTAGCCTAGCCAGTGGAACGTTGGACATTCTAAGAAGTCTATGTCGGCCACTCTCACTAACATCCTATCCAGGTACGCAGATACCCGGGTAGAAGGCCAATTAAGCGCCCACGTCCACATACTCCCATCCGGATGATCGACCCGGTATCTATCGACGAGACCAAATTCGTCGATCAGATCAACCTAGGCTACGATCATCATTCCTCCCGCTAGCGCCCCTCCCTCTATCCCATTTGGGGGTTAGGATGGCATTCCAGTCCCCAACTAAGATTAGCCGTGTTGAATGCACCATAAAGGGCTCCAACAGCCAAAGAAAGAGCACGCTCACCTTGCTTATTGGGCGCATAAACCACAATCAGCCGGAACAATTTGCTTTTCACTGCAATATCGGCCACGATCAGCCGGCCCTCGGCACCGACATGGACAAGGTCAACCTTCGCGTCCAGGGTACGCTTGACCAGCAAAGAAACACCTCTGGCTTGCCGGCTCCCATATGCTGAATAGACGACAAAGTCGTTAGACAGCACACACGAGTCGACTTCGCAAACAAAGTGAGTCTCTTGGATCGCGGCCACATCCACGCCGAAGGACAAGAGGTCACGAAAGCAGGCGAGCCGCCTTACCCCGATCCCTCAGGCCCTTCGCATTCAAGCTGGCTATCTTAATAGACATCTTTTAGTTCTGAAAAAGAAAAACAAAGAACATGCAACAAAGGCACTAGTCACATACGGGGAAAAAATCTCTGGTGGATGGGACCCCGACGGACTGTCCTAGGGACCCTGTACCTATATCGGACGTAATCCGTCCGTCTAGGACAATACCGCCGACGTCCGTGGGGTAGGTTAGCTTTACCACCCTATATAAGCAGGGGTGGAGGATAACCGGGAACCTCCCCGAACAATTTTTGCCCATTTTTTTGAGCTCAGGTGTATGCATTGTTGCCATCCTCAATTTAGGGTATTGCTTCTTGGCGTCTTCTATATGGTCCCAGACCCTCAGGTTACCCCCGGTATTTCTTACGAGGGTAATGACTCCTGGGGCCTGGGGAAAGGTTTGTTGGGTCTTCCGTGGACATTTCTTTTACTGTAGTCAGTTTGAGGAGTGGCTTCAGCAGTTTTCGCCTCTGCGAAGACCACTCCTCCACAATGTCCTCATCTACTTTACACAAAGCGTCGCCTTGGGGAGGGCTTTCTTCTTTTTTGCCCGTGAGGGAGTGGGAATAGGAGAAGGGGAGGGAGTGGGTGTTGCAGAAGTCTGTTTTTTCAAGGGGATCAAATTGAAGGTTGGGGACTGGGAAGCTTTGCGCGGGGAAGATGGTAGGCTTCTTGCCTTGTCAGCATATGTGTGTCTGACCGGGGAAACCGGCAATGATGCACACTTGTCCGCATGTATGCTTCTTTCGGAGCTCCTGCCCCTTCTTCTGCTTTTTAGCTTGTCCTGCTGCTCCTCTTCTTCCTCTCTCCCGCGCTTCAAAGACGACGCTCTCCCTACCTCCATCGGTTCGTCCTTTTTGGGGGAGGAAACCCTTTCCCTCTCCTGTTTGGCGGGCGTATTTTTTGAGGTAGTCTCCTTTTGTTTTGGGGGTGATTTGACAGGCGGTGGCACCTTCGCCGGCCCCTTGGCCGGAGAAGGCGTTTTCGCCTTTTTCCTCGCCACCACCTGCCAATCGCCCTCCTTGCTGGCTGCTGGTACTGGTGTAGGAGAGGCTGTCTTCACTGCTTCCTTAGCTGGCTGCTGCTGCTTGGCTGGTTGGGCCTTTGGGGGGGATTCTTAGATGGACAGATCTTTGCGACATGCTCCGCCGCCCCACAGACCCAACAGCAAGGCTTTCTGCCTTCTACGATTATAAAAATCGAACGACCCCTGCAGGTGAGGATGTTGGGAATTTTGGCGATATTCTCCTTATTCAGGGTCACCTGCAGGGTCATGTCGCCCGTGAGAAACCCGGCCTTGGACCGCAGCGAGGAGACTTCGGCCACTCTTCCATATTGCACGAAGAAGGCGCCAACATGATCCTCGGCAATGTCCATGGGGACGCCATGCAGGGTGACCTTAACTTTTCTAGTACCCATGTACTCCGTATTGATCAGGAGAGTTTTGGTCTCCAAGACCACACCAATTAGGTTTCTAGCTTCTTGTACGGAGCCAAGCAGGACGTCCCACATGGCATTGCCTCTCCTCGCCACGGCCAACGCTCTAATTTTTAGGGCTTGTAGCCCCTCCTCGAGTGTATCCCGAGGAACGCCGACCAACTTCTTTGTCTTCGGGTCCTTAGTGTACAGAGTGATGACTCTCGCTTCTATTTGAGCCAACTGATCCGGCACCGAAACGAGCTCTGTTCCTTTAATGTAATCCGCGTAGTCCTTAGCAATCTTCTCGTAATAATCCTCCCCTTTTAGCGACATTTTTTTGCCTCCCTTCCACCCAGAGGTCGAAGGTAAGGGGGGATGCTGGAGCTGCTGCTGGTATCACTGCTGGTACTGTAGAAGGGGGATTATCCCGAGGCGGTAAAGCCCAATCCCCCTCCTTTCCTCCCACCGACGCCGTGGTGGGGGGAACGACTTCCACCGGCCCATCTGTGGCCATTGCCACAAAGTGGCCGAACACCGGACAACTGTTTTTCCGGTGTTTCGCGCGAGAAACGCTACTTTACCGTGGCCCGAGCTATAAACTCGGGCTGGAAAACCAGATTGTCAAGAAACAAGGAACTAACAAATATCACTGCGGAACAAATGTCAAACCTTGCTCTTATTACCATTCACCACACAACAAAAAGCCGGGTGGGGGGAAAGGGGTGGTGGTTATTTATTTGCAATAAATTACAAATTCTGGCACAAGGCCAACAAATGGGAGGGGGAACAAAAACTTGGGATGGTCTTCAGTAACTATCTTATACCTAGCTAATCCGATTCACGACCCATACATACGTTACAATTTTCTCATTCACCATAAAAATTTGTCCATCAACACTCATACCTATCAAGCACCAAAATACCGCAAAATCATACCGGGGACCTAAAAACACCCCAAATGTACATAAAAATTTCTGATTTTTACAATATATACAATAGTGTACAAAAATAAATTTAAAACTTTATTCATGAAATGACATGATGGGAAGGGGGAATGAAGAAACAAAAGTCCCCAAAACAAAAACAATTTCAAATGAATATATATACACAATGTTAGTAAGACCCAAACACACCCACATAATTAAAGAGGCCACTGTATTCTGCCTTAAAAAAGGACAAAATCAAGCAGCTCTCTTTCTAAGGGGAATGGATAAGCAGGGGGCAAAAATAAATTGGACTGGAGAATGTATAAGGCTGACCCAGCCGAGAGTGAAACCGGGACAAAATAATACTTGGACAATGGGAATCTCGAACTGGATCATAACAAAAGCAATGAAGCCGGGAACAGGCCAGGACAAACACATTCACTCACATTAACTAGGCACAAAAGAGACTTCTACCTTAACCACGGGCGGGGTTCCAAAGGAATCCACCCCGATGCAACTAGCAGATCTAAAAGAGAAAATCAAGGCTAGCCCCGGTCACGCGAACCAGGCTCGCTGCATATACCCACCTTTCGCTGAACTCTGTCGGGTGCAGCCGTTTCCGTTCAGTTCTAATCTTAATTTTGAGCTGGTGCTCAAAATATCGGATTAGATCCTGATCCGAAAGACGACCTCCCCGCAAGACTTCCTCCAGACGCGTCATCCAAATCACCATTCTAGCCGTGGCCAGTAGCGACAGAAACACCATCCGCTTCACTCCAGAGTACGGGGGCGACACATTGTCCACAGCGTATGCGCGATCAATGAGCACAAGCTCCCGCGGCGCGATACGAGCAGTCAACTCGCCAACACGCGCCCACAACGGGCGAACGCGCGAACAATGGAAGAAGGCGTGCGCAGACGTCTCCTTAATTCCAAGGACGCAACGTTCACAATCTGGCAAATCCGCCAGGCCCATTGCGAAACGCTTGTCGTTGAGAGACAAACCATTCCGAGCCAATCGCCAGGTCAGAGAAAACTCAGAGTTGTTGAGCCAATCCGCACCTGGCGCCCAAGACCAATGAGAGCGATACTCCTCTCTCGACATGCCGAGCTTACTCCACAGTTCATCCTTCACGGCGCCCTCCACTAATCCCCGATAGAAGATTCTCCTAGGCCGTGAAAGGTCACTGGACCATGGAATGGCCCGAAGGGCCGTCAGACATTCGAGCAGGAATTTCGGCCGCCCCCAAGGCCTATTGCTAGTCCTTAGGAGCGGGGGAGTGATAGTGAGGCTAGGGAACATGTCCCTCACTACCCCCGCAAGCAACCGATCTTCCTCCAACGCGCGCCTGAGGAATGCCAACCTCGAAGCGAGCACATGGCTCCTCAAGTGTGGCATCCCCAGACCCCCTTGACACGGACGGAGGCAACAGACTCCTTTGTCGACCATGTGTTTGCGTCCTCTCCAAAGACAGGAGAATAGCAAACGCTCGAGCGCCTTCTCATGATCGTCACAAAGGGGAAGTACAGACAGCCGGTAAAGCATTCTGGGAAAGAGGTATGTATTACACACCTCCGCCAGACCCTTCACGGAGAGACTCCGTCGACGCCAAATCTCGACCGACGCGCCGACCTTTGCCTGTACTTCTGACCAGTTTTTCTCCAACTGTAAGTCCGGACCGAACCAAACTCCGAGGAGCTTGACCGGCCCGTCCGTCCAGTCGAAGGGCCCCGGGAGGGAAACACCCTTCCAGGCACCTAACCGCAAGCCGGACGACTTGTCGCGGTTAATTCTGGCCCCTGTTACCTGTTCGTACCGTTCAAGCGCCTTCTGTACCGCCCTTATGTCCCTGCGGGAGGACACAAAGGTCGTTACGTCATCGGCGTACGCGGAAACCCTGGCTCGAGCTCCTCCAGGGACAGCAATTCCACGCAGGACCGGACTGCACGTCTCGTCCCTTAGCCGGCGAAGGAGAGGCTCCAACGCCAGGACGTAAAGGAGAGGCGACAGTGGACAACCCTGTCGGACCGACCTAGACAGCGCGAAAGCGCTCGACAGCTTCCCGTTCACCTGTACCACAGCCTTGGGGGAGCGATACAGAGAAGGCTAATCCAGCGGCTGAAGTCGGGTTTGAATCCGGCGGCCTGCAGGACAGCAGCCAGGTAGCCATGGTCAATCCTATCAAATGCCTTGGACTGATCCAAATTGATCAGCGCGGCCTCTTCGTCGTCTTCTACACCCTCTACGATCGTGCGGATCAAGTGCAGGTTGCTCTGAATTGTTCGTCCCTTCACAGAACAAGTCTGATCCGGTTCCAACAGAGACTCGGCAACTAGCTGCAAGCGATTCGTCAGGATCTTGGCCAAAATCTTTAACTCTGTGTTTAGCAGAGTTATGGGCCTGTAATCATCTAATCCCCGCCCAACCTTCTTGCCTTTTCCCAACAGCGTGATCACGCCCCTGGTGATCCGACCGGGGATGGACCCCTGCCGAAACCAGTGGTTGAACACGACAGTCAAGAGCGGGACAAAAAGGTGCGACATCCTCAAGTACAATTCATAGGGCAAACCATCCAAACCTGGCGACTTGCCACTGCCGGTCTTCTTCAAAGCCGCGTAGACTTCGTCCTCCGTAATCTCCCCTTCGCAGCTAGCCGCTTCAGCCGGCAAAAGCCGGGGAAAGTCAGCCAAATAGCTGCGAAACTCCTCGTCACGGAGACCAGGCTCCTTGGTAAACCGGTGTTCGAAATGCTGCCGGAACGCCTCGCACATGTCGTCGGTGGACCGGAGGAGATGCCCCTCCGGGTCGCGCACTTCTCGAATGTACCGATCGCCGGCCCGACGAATTTCTTCCTTGCGCAGTTCTGCGCCCATGTTCACAGCTTCGGAAGACATCTTGCTTAACTTAGCTCTAATTACCTGACCCATATAGCGCTCGCTAGTCGTGCGCCTCAGGGCCTCCTGGCTAAGGCTATCTCTAGGGGATCCCCACCAGCCTCCGCCCGGGCGAAATTAGCACTAAGTGTCTTTGCCTCCGCAGCCTTATCTAGTTTGAGCCGCTGGCTATATTTGGTGGCGAAAGACCTAATGGAGTCCTTAAGGTTAACCCACCACTTATTCCCAATGACTCGCCCAATTAACGCCCGCTGAACTAGTCTTGTCAGCTGGTCACGAAAGTCCCGCCTGTCCAGTAAGGACTGATTGAACTTCCAATAACCAGCCAACCTAGGCCTAAAGTCTAACACCACACGGGCACAAACGAGTTTGTGGTCCGTGTAGCCTAGCCAGTGGAACGTTGGACATTCTAAGAAGTCTATGTCGGCCACTCTCACTAACATCCTATCCAGGTACGCAGATACCCGGGTAGAAGGCCAATTAAGCGCCCACGTCCACATACTCCCATCCGGATGATCGACCCGGTATCTATCGACGAGACCAAATTCGTCGATCAGATCAACCAGGCTACGATCATCATTCCTCCCGCTAGCGCCCCTCCCCTCTATCCCATTTGGGGGTTAGGATGGCATTCCAGTCCCCAACTAAGATTAGCCGTGTTGAATGCACCATAAAGGGCTCCAACAGCCGAAAGAAAGAGACACGCTCACCTTGCTTATTGGGCGCATAAACCACAATCAGCCGGAACAATTTGCTTTTCACTGCAATATCGGCCACGATCAGCCGGCCCTCGGCACCGACATGGACAAGGTCAACCTTCGCGTCCAGGGTACGCTTGACCAGCAAAGAAACACCTCTGGCTTGCCGGCTCCCATATGCTGAATAGACGACAAAGTCGTTAGACAGCACACACGGAGTCGACTTCGCAAACAAAGTGAGTCTCTTGGATCGCGGCCACATCCACGCCGAAGGACAAGAGGTCACGAAGCAGGCGAGCCGCCTTACCCCGATCCCTCAGGCCCTTCGCATTCAAGCTGGCTATCTTAATAGACATCTTTTAGTTCTGAAAAAGAAAAACAAAGAACATGCAACAAAGGCACTAGTCACATACGGGGAAAAAATCTCTGGTGGATGGGACCCCGACGGACTGTCCTAGGGACCCTGTACCTATATCGGACGTAATCCGTCCGTCTAGGACAATACCGCCGACGTCCGTGGGGTAGGTTAGCTTTACCACCCTATATAAGCAGGGGTGGAGGATAACCGGGAACCTCCCCGAACAATTTTTGCCCATTTTTTTGAGCTCAGGTGTATGCATTGTTGCCATCCTCAATTTAGGGTATTGCTTCTTGGCGTCTTCTATATGGTCCCAGACCCTCAGGTTACCCCCGGTATTTCTTACGAGGGTAATGACTCCTGGGGCCTGGGGAAAGTTTGTTGGGTCTTCCGTGGACATTTCTTTTACTGTAGTCAGTTTGAGGAGTGGCTTCAGCAGTTTTCGCCTCTGCGAAGACCACTCCTCCACAATGTCCTCATCTACTTTACACAAAGCGTCGCCTTGGGGGAGGGCTTTCTTCTTTTTTGCCCGTGAGGGAGTGGGAATAGGAGAAGGGGAGGGAGTGGGTGTTGCAGAAGTCTGTTTTTTCAAGGGGATCAAATTGAAGGTTGGGGACTGGGAAGCTTTGCGCGGGGAAGATGGTAGGCTTCTTGCCTTGTCAGCATATGTGTGTCTGACCGGGAAACCGGCAATGATGCACACTTGTCCGCATGTATGCTTCTTTCGGAGCTCCTGCCCCTTCTTCTGCTTTTTAGCTTGTCCTGCTGCTCCTCTTCTTCCTCTCTCCCGCGCTTCAAAGACGACGCTCTCCCTACCTCCATCGGTTCGTCCTTTTTGGGGGAGGAAACCCTTTCCCTCTCCTGTTTGGCGGGCGTATTTTTTGAGGTAGTCTCCTTTTGTTTTGGGGGTGATTTGACAGGCGGTGGCACCTTCGCCGGCCCCTTGGCCGGAGAAGGCGTTTTCGCCTTTTTCCTCGCCACCACCTGCCAATCGCCCTCCTTGCTGGCTGCTGGTACTGGTGTAGGAGAGGCTGTCTTCACTGCTTCCTTAGCTGGCTGCTGCTGCTTGGCTGGTTGGGCCTTTGGGGGGGATTCTTAGATGGACAGATCTTTGCGACATGCTCCGCCGCCCCACAGACCCAACAGCAAGGCTTTCTGCCTTCTACGATTATAAAAATCGAACGACCCCTGCAGGTGAGGATGTTGGGAATTTTGGCGATATTCTCCTTATTCAGGGTCACCTGCAGGGTCATGTCGCCCGTGAGAAACCCGGCCTTGGACCGCAGCGAGGAGACTTCGGCCACTCTTCCATATTGCACGAAGAAGGCGCCAACATGATCCTCGGCAATGTCCATGGGGACGCCATGCAGGGTGACCTTAACTTTTCTAGTACCCATGTACTCCGTATTGATCAGGAGAGTTTTGGTCTCCAAGACCACACCAATTAGGTTTCTAGCTTCTTGTACGGAGCCAAGCAGGACGTCCCACATGGCATTGCCTCTCCTCGCCACGGCCAACGCTCTAATTTTTAGGGCTTGTAGCCCCTCCTCGTAGTGTATCCCGAGGAACGCCGACCAACTTCTTTGTCTTCGGGTCCTTAGTGTACAGAGTGATGACTCTCGCTTCTATTTGAGCCAACTGATCCGGCACCGAAACGAGCTCTGTTCCTTTAATGTAATCCGCGTAGTCCTTAGCAATCTTCTCGTAATAATCCTCCCCTTTTAGCGACATTTTTTTGCCTCCCTTCCACCCAGAGGTCGAAGGTAAGGGGGATGCTGGAGCTGCTGCTGGTATCACTGCTGGTACTGTAGAAGGGGGATTATCCCGAGGCAGTAAAGCCCAATCCCCCTCCTTTCCTCCCACCGACGCCGTGGTGGGGGGAACGACTTCCACCGGCCCATCTGTGGCCATTGCCACAAAGTGGCCGAACACCGGACAACTGTTTTTCCGGTGTTTCGCGCGAAAACGCTACTTTACCGTGGCCCGAGCTATAAACTCGGGCTGGAAAACCAGATTGTCAAGAAACAAGGAACTAACAAATATCACTGCGGAACAAATGTCAAACCTTGCTCTTATTACCATTCACCACACAACAAAAAGCCGGGTGGGAAAGGGGTGGTAATTATTTATTTGCAATAAATTACAAATTCTGGCACAAGGCCAAATAAATGGGAGGGGGAACAAAAACTTGGGATGGTCTTCAGTAACTATCTTATACCTAGCTAATCCGATTCACGACCCATACATACGTTACAATTTTCTCATTCACCATAAAAATTTGTCCATCAACACTCATACCTATCAAGCACCAAAATACCGCAAAATCATACCGGGGACCTAAAAACACCCCAAATGTACATAAAAATTTCTGATTTTTACAATATATACAATAGTGTACAAAAATAAATTTAAAACTTTATTCATGAAATGACATGATGGGAAGGGGGAATGAAGAAACAAAAGTCCCCAAAACAAAAACAATTTCAAATGAATATATATACACAATGTTAGTAAGACCCAAACACACCCACATAATTAAAGAGGCCACTGTATTCTGCCTTAAAAAAGGACAAAATCAAGCAGCTCTCTTTCTAAGGGGAATGGATAAGCATGGGGCAAAAATAAATTGGACTGGAGAATGTATAAGGCTGACCCAGCCGAGAGTGAAAACGGGACAAAATAATACTTGGACAATGGGAATCTCGAACTGGATCATAACAAAAGCAATGAAGCCGGGAACAGGCCAGGACAAACACATTCACTCACATTGACTAGGCACAAAAGAGACTTCTACCTTAACCACGGGCGGGGTTCCAAAGGAATCCACCCCGATGCAACTAGCAGATCTAAAAGAGAAAATCAAGGCTAGCCCCGGTCACGCGAACCAGGCTCGCTGCATATACCCACCTTTCGCTGAACTCTGTCGGGTGCAGCCGTTTCCGTTCAGTTCTAATCTTAATTTTGAGCTGGTGCTCAAAATATCGGATTAGATCCTGATCCGAAAGACGACCTCCCCGCAAGACTTCCTCCAGACGCGTCATCCAAATCACCATTCTAGCCGTGGCCAGTAGCGACAGAAACACCATCCGCTTCACTCCAGAGTACGGGGGCGACACATTGTCCACAGCGTATGCGCGATCAATGAGCACAAGCTCCCGCGGCGCGATACGAGCAGTCAACTCGCCAACACGCGCCCACAACGGGCGAACGCGCGAACAATGGAAGAAGGCGTGCGCAGACGTCTCCTTAATTCCAAGGACGCAACGTTCACAATCTGGCAAATCCGCCAGGCCCATTGCGAAACGCTTGTCGTTGAGAGACAAACCATTCCGAGCCAATCGCCAGGTCAGAGAAAACTCAGAGTTGTTGAGCCAATCCGCACCTGGCGCCCAAGACCAATGAGAGCGATACTCCTCTCTCGACATGCCGAGCTTACTCCACAGTTCATCCTTCACGGCGCCCTCCACTAATCCCCGATAGAAGATTCTCCTAGGCCGTGAAAGGTCACTGGACCATGGAATGGCCCGAAGGGCCGTCAGACATTCGAGCAGGAATTTCGGCCGCCCCCAAGGCCTATTGCTAGTCCTTAGGAGCGGGGGAGTGATAGTGAGGCTAGGGAACATGTCCCTCACTACCCCCGCAAGCAACCGATCTTCCTCCAACGCGCGCCTGAGGAATGCCAACCTCGAAGCGAGCACGTGGCTCCTCAAGTGTGGCATCCCCAGACCCCCTTGACACGGACGGAGGCAACAGACTCCTTTGTCGACCATGTGTTTGCGTCCTCTCCAAAGACAGGGAGAATAGCAAACGCTCGAGCGCCTTCTCATGATCGTCACAAAGGGGAAGTACAGACAGCCGGTAAAGCATTCTGGGAAAGAGGTATGTATTACACACCTCCGCCAGACCCTTCACGGAGAGACTCCGTCGACGCCAAATCTCGACCGACGCGCCGACCTTTGCCTGTACTTCTGACCAGTTTTTCTCCAACTGTAAGTCCGGACCGAACCAAACTCCGAGGAGCTTGACCGGCCCGTCCGTCCAGTCGAAGGGCGGGAGGGAGAAACACCCTTCAGGCACCTAACCGCAAGCCGGACGACTTGTCGCGGTTAATTCTGGCCCCTGTTACCTGTTCGTACCGTTCAAGCGCCTTCTGTACCGCCCTTATGTCCCTGCGGGAGGACACAAAGGTCGTTACGTCATCGGCGTACGCGGAAACCCTGGCTCGAGCTCCACCAGGGACAGCAATTCCACGCAGGACCGGACTGCACGTCTCGTCCCTTAGCCGGCGAAGGAGAGGCTCCAACGCCAGGACGTAAAGGAGAGGCGACAGTGGACAACCCTGTCGGACCGACCTAGACAGCGCGAAAGCGCTCGACAGCTTCCCGTTCACCTGTACCACAGCCTTGGGGGAGCGATACAGAAGGCTAATCCAGCGGCTGAAGTCGGGTTTGAATCCGGCGGCCTGCAGGACAGCAGCCAGGTAGCCATGGTCAATCCTATCAAATGCCTTGGACTGATCCAAATTGATCAGCGCGGCCTCTTCGTCGTCTTCTACACCCTCTACAATCGTGCGAATCAAGTGCAGGTTGCTCTGAATTGTTCGTCCCTTCACAGAACAAGTCTGATCCGGTTCCAACAGAGACTCGGCAACTAGCTGCAAGCGATTCGTCAGGATCTTGGCCAAAATCTTTAACTCTGTGTTTAGCAGAGTTATGGGCCTGTAATCATCTAATCCCCGCCCAACCTTCTTGCCTTTTCCCAACAGCGTGATCACGCCCCTGGTGATCCGACCGGGGATGGACCCCTGCCGAAACCAGTGGTTGAACACGACAGTCAAGAGCGGGACAAAAAGGTGCGACATCCTCAAGTACAATTCATAGGGCAAACCATCCAAACCTGGCGACTTGCCACTGCCGGTCTTCTTCAAAGCCGCGTAGACTTCGTCCTCCGTAATCTCCCCTTCGCAGCTAGCCGCTTCAGCCGGCAAAAGCCGGGGAAAGTCAGCCAAATAGCTGCGAAACTCCTCGTCACGGAGACCAGGCTCCTTGGTAAACCGGTGTTCGAAATGCTGCCGGAACGCCTCGCACATGTCGTCGGTGGACCGAAGGAGATGCCCCTCCGGGTCGCGCACTTCTCGAATGTACCGATCGCCGGCCCGACGAATTTCTTCCTTGCGCAGTTCTGCGCCCATGTTCACAGCTTCGGAAGACATCTTGCTTAACTTAGCTCTAATTACCTGGCCCATATAGCGCTCGCTAGTCGTGCGCCTCAGGGCCTCCCTGGCTAAGGCTATCTCTAGGGGATCCCCACCAGCCTCCGCCCGGGCGAAATTAGCACTAAGTGTCTTTGCCTCCGCAGCCTTATCTAGTTTGAGCCGCTGGCTATATTTGGTGGCGAAAGACCTAATGGAGTCCTTAAGGTTAACCCACCACTTATTCCCAATGACTCGCCCAATTAACGCCCGCTGAACTAGTTTTGTCAGCTGGTCACGAAAGTCCCGCCTGTCCAGTAAGGACTGATTGAACTTCCAATAACCAGCCAACCTAGGCCTAAAGTCTAACACCACACGGGCACAAACGAGTTTGTGGTCCGTGGCCTAGCCAGTGGAACGTTGGACATTCTAAGAAGTCTATGTCGGCCACTCTCACTAACATCCTATCCAGGTACGCAGATACCCGGGTAGAAGGCCAATTAAGCGCCCACGTCCACATACTCCCATCCGGATGATCGACCCGGTATCTATCGACGAGACCAAATTCGTCGATCAGATCAACCAGGCTACGATCATCATTCCTCCCGCTAGCGCCCCTCCCTCTATCCCATTTGGGGGTTAGGATGGCATTCCAGTCCCCAACTAAGATTAGCCGTGTTGAATGCACCATAAAGGGCTCCAACAGCCGAAAGAAAGAGACACGCTCACCTTGCTTATTGGGCGCATAAACCACAATCAGCCGGAACAATTTGCTTTTCACTGCAATATCGGCCACGATCAGCCGGCCCTCGGCACCGACATGGACAAGGTCAACCTTCGCGTCCAGGGTACGCTTGACCAGCAAAGAAACACCTCTGGCTTGCCGGCTCCCATATGCTGAATAGACGACAAAGTCGTTAGACAGCACACAAGAGTCGACTTCGCAAACAAAGTGAGTCTCTTGGATCGCGGCCACATCCACGCCGAAGGACAAGAGGTCACGAAGCAGGCGAGCCGCCTTACCCCGATCCCTCAGGCCCTTCGCATTCAAGCTGGCTATCTTAATAGACATCTTTTAGTTCTGAAAAAGAAAAGCAAAGAACATGCAACAAAGGCACTAGTCACATACGGGGAAAAAATCTCTGGTGGATGGGACCCCGACGGACTGTCCTAGGGACCCTGTACCTATATCGGACGTAATCCGTCCGTCTAGGACAATACCGCCGACGTCCGTGGGGTAGGTTAGCTTTACCACCCTATATAAGCAGGGGTGGAGGATAACCGGGAACCTCCCCGAACAATTTTTGCCCATTTTTTGAGCTCAGGTGTATGCATTGTTGCCATCCTCAATTTAGGGTATTGCTTCTTGGCGTCTTCTATATGGTCCCAGACCCTCAGGTTACCCCCGGTATTTCTTACGAGGGTAATGACTCCTGGGGCCTGGGAAAGTTTGTAGGGTCTTCCGTGGACATTTCTTTTACTGTAGTCAGTTTGAGGAGTGGCTTCAGCAGTTTTCGCCTCTGCGAAGACCACTCCTCCACAATGTCCTCATCTACTTTACACAAAGCGTCGCCTTGGGGGAGGGCTTTCTTCTTTTTTGCCCGTGAGGGAGTGGGAATAGGAGAAGGGGAGGGAGTGGGTGTTGCAGAAGTCTGTTTTTTCAAGGGGATCAAATTGAAGGTTGGGGACTGGGAAGCTTTGCGCGGGGAAGATGGTAGGCTTCTTGCCTTGTCGGCATATGTGTGTCTGACCGGGGAAACCGGCAATGATGCGCACTTGTCCGCATGTATGCTTCTTTCGGAGCTCCTGCCCCTTCTTCTGCTTTTTAGCTTGTCCTGCTGCTCCTCTTCTTCCTCTCTCCCGCGCTTCAAAGACGACGCTCTCCCTACCTCCATCGGTTCGTCCTTTTTGGGGGAGGAAACCCTTTCCCTCTCCTGTTTGGCGGGCGTATTTTTTGAGGTAGTCTCCTTTTGTTTTGGGGGTGATTTGACAGGCGGTGGCACCTTCGCCGGCACCTTAGCCGGAGACGGCGTTTTCGCCTTTTTCCTCGCCACCACCTGCCAATCGCCCTCCTTGCTGGCTGCTGGTACTGGTGTAGGAGAGGCTGTCTTCATTGCTTCCTTAGCTGGCTGCTGCTGCTTGGCTGGTTGGGCCTTTGGGGGGGGGATTCTTAGATGGACAGATCTTTGCGACATGCTCCGCCGCCCCACAGACCCAACAGCAAGGCTTTCTGCCTTCTACGATTATAAAAATCGAACGACCCCTGCAGGTGAGGATGTTGGGAATTTTGGCGATATTCTCCTTATTCAGGGTCACCTGCAGGGTCATGTCGCCCGTGAGAAACCCGGCCTTGGACCGGAGCGAGGAGACTTCGGCCACTCTTCCATATTGCACGAAGAAGGCGCCAACATGATCCTCGGCAATGTCCATGGGGACGCCATGCAGGGTGACCTTAACTTTTCTAGTACCCATGTACTCCGTATTGATCAGGAGAGTTTTGGTCTCCAAGACCACACCAATTAGGTTTCTAGCTTCTTGTACGGAGCCAAGCAGGACGTCCCACATGGCATTGCCTCTCCTCGCCACGGCCAACGCTCTAATTTTTAGGGCTTGTAGCCCCTCCTCGAGTGTATCCCGAGGAACGCCGACCAACTTCTTTGTCTTCGGGTCCTTAGTGTACAGAGTGATGACTCTCGCTTCTATTTGAGCCAACTGATCCGGCACCGAAACGAGCTCTGTTCCTTTAATGTAATCCGCGTAGTCCTTAGCAATCTTCTCGTAATAATCCTCCCCTTTTAGCGACATTTTTTTGCCTCCCTTCCACCCAGAGGTCGAAGGTAAGGGGGATGCTGGAGCTGCTGCTGGTATCACTGCTGGTACTGTAGAAGGGGGATTATCCCGGAGGCGGTAAAGCCCAATCCCCCTCCTTTCCTCCCACCGACGCCGTGGTGGGGGGAACGACTTCCACCGGCCCATCTGTGGCCATTGCCACAAAGTGGCCGAACACCGGACAACTGTTTTTCCGGTGTTTCGCGCGAAAACGCTACTTTACCGTGGCCCGAGCTATAAACTCGGGCTGGAAAACCAGATTGTCAAGAAACAAGGAACTAACAAATATCACTGCGGAACAAATGTCAAACCTTGCTCTTATTACCATTCACCACACAACAAAAAGCCGGGTGGGAAAGGGGTGGTATGTATTTATTCAGGTATGAAATACATGAATTATGGCACAAGGCCGAAAAATGGGGAGGGGGAACAAAACTTGGGATGGTCTTCAGTAACTATCTTATACCTAGCTAATCAGATTCACGACCCATACATACGTTACAATTTTCTCATTCACCATAAAAATTTGTCCATCAACACTCATACCTAACAAGCACCAAAATACCGCAAAATCATACCGGGGACCTAAAAACACCCCAAATGTACATAAAAATTTCTGATTTTTACAATATATACAATATCTTACAAAAATAATTTAAAACTTTATTCATGAAATGACATGATGGGAAGGGGAATGAAGAAACAAAAAATCCCCAAAACAAAAAACAATTTCAAATGAATATATATACACAATGTTAGTAAGACCCAAACACACCCACATAATTAAAGAGGCCACTGTATTCTGCCTTAAAAGACAAAATCAAGCAGCTCTCTTTCTAAGGGGAATGGATAAGCAGGGGGCAAAAATAAATTGGACTGGAGAATGTATAAGGCTGACCCAGCCGAGAGTGAAAACAGGGACAAAATAATACTTGGACAATGGGAATCTCGAACTGGATCATAACAAAAGCAATGGAGCCGGGAACAGGCCAGGACAAACACATTCACTCACATTAACTAGGCACAAAAAGAACTTCTACCTTAACCACGGGAGGGGTTCCAAAGGAATCCACCCCGATGCAACTAGCAGATCTAAAAGAGAAAATCAAGGCTAGCCCCGGTCACGCGAACCAGGCTCGCCGCATATACCCACCTTTCGCTGAACTCTGTCGGGTGCAGCCGTTTTCGTTCAGTTCTAATCTTAATTTTGAGCTGGTGCTCAAAATATCGGATTAGATCCTGATCCGAAAGACGACCGCCCCGCAAGACTTCCTCCAGACGCGTCATCCAAATCACCATTCTAGCCGTGGCCAGTAGCGACAGAAACACCATCCGCTTCACTCCAGAGTACGGGGGCGACACATTGTCCACAGCGTATGCGCGATCAATGAGCACAAGCTCCCGCGGCGCGATACGAGCAGTCAACTCGCCAACACGCGCCCACAACGGGCGAACGCGCGAACAATGGAAGAAGGCGTGCGCAGACGTCTCCTTAATTCCAAGGACGCAACGTTCACAATCTGGCAAATCCGCCAGGCCCATTGCGAAACGCTTGTCGTTGAGAGACAAACCATTCCGAGCCAATCGCCAGGTCAGAGAAAACTCAGAGTTGTTGAGCCAATCCGCACCTGGCGCCCAAGACCAATGAGAGCGATACTCCTCTCTCGACATGCCGAGCTTACTCCACAGTTCATCCTTCACGGCGCCCTCCACTAATCCCCGATAGAAGATTCTCCTAGGCCGTGAAAGGTCACTGGACCATGGAATGGCCCGAAGGGCCGTCAGACATTCGAGTAGGAATTTCGGCCGCCCCCAAGGCCTGTTGCTAGTCCTTAGGAGCGGGGGAGTGATAGTGAGGCTAGGGAACATGTCCCTCACTACCCCCGCAAGCAACCGATCTTCCTCCAACGCGCGCCTGAGGAATGCCAACCTCGAAGCGAGCACGTGGCTCCTCAAGTGTGGCATCCCCAGACCCCCTTGACACGGACGGAGGCAACAGACTCCTTTGTCGACCATGTGTTTGCGTCCTCTCCAAAGACAGGAGAATAGCAAACGCTCGAGCGCCTTCTCATGATCGTCACAAAGGGGAAGTACAGACAGCCGGTAAAGGATTCTGGGAAAGAGGTATGTATTACACACCTCCGCCAGACCCTTCACGGAGAGACTCCGCCGACGCCAAATCTCGACCGACGCGCCGACCTTTGCCTGTACTTCTGACCAGTTTTTCTCCAACTGTAAGTCCGGACCGAACCAAACTCCGAGGAGCTTGACCGGCCCGTCCGTCCAGTCGAAGGGCCCCGGGAGGGAAACACCCTTCCAGGCACCTAACCGCAAGCCGGACGACTTGTCGCGGTTAATTCTGGCCCCCGTTACCTGTTCGTACCGTTCAAGCGCCTTCTGTACCGCCCTTATGTCCCTGCGGGAGGACACAAAGGTCGTTACGTCATCGGCGTACGCGGAAACCCTGGCTCGAGCTCCTCCAGGGACAGCAATTCCACGCAGGACCGGACTGCACGTCTCGTCCCTTAGCCGGCGAAGGAGAGGCTCCAACGCCAGGACGTAAAGGAGAGGCGACAGTGGACAACCCTGTCGGACCGACCTAGACAGCGCGAAAGCGCTCGACAGCTTCCCGTTCACCTGTACCACAGCCTTGGGGGAGCGATACAGAAGGCTAATCCAGCGGCTGAAGTCGGGTTTGAATCCGGCGGCCTGCAGGACAGCAGCCAGGTAGCCATGGTCAATCCTATCAAATGCCTTGGACTGATCCAAATTGATCAGCGCGGCCTCTTCGTCGTCTTCTACACCCTCTACGATCGTGCGGATCAAGTGCAGGTTGCTCTGAATTGTTCGTCCCTTCACAGAACAAGTCTGATCCGGTTCCAACAGAGACTCGGCAACTAGCTGCAAGCGATTCGTCAGGATCTTGGCCAAAATCTTTAACTCTGTGTTTAGCAGAGTTATGGGCCTGTAATCATCTAATCCCCGCCCAACCTTCTTGCCTTTTCCCAACAGCGTGATCACGCCCCTGGTGATCCGACCGGGGATGGACCCCTGCCGAAACCAGTGGTTGAACACGACAGTCAAGAGCGGGACAAAAAGGTGCGACATCCTCAAGTACAATTCATAGGGCAAACCATCCAAACCTGGCGACTTGCCACTGCCGGTCTTCTTCAAAGCCGCGTAGACTTCGTCCTCCGTAATCTCCCCTTCGCAGCTAGCCGCTTCAGCCGGCAAAAGCCGGGGAAAGTCAGCCAAATAGCTGCGAAACTCCTCGTCACGGAGACCAGGCTCCTTGGTAAACCGGTGTTCGAAATGCTGCCGGAACGCCTCGCACATGTCGTCGGTGGACCTAAGGAGATGTCCCTCCGGGTCGCGCACCTCTCGAATGTACCGATCGCCGGCCCGACGAATTTCTTCCTTGCGCAGTTCTGCGCCCATGTTCACAGCTTCGGAAGACATCTTGCTTAACTTAGCTCTAATTACCTGACCCATATAGCGCTCGCTAGTCGTGCGCCTCAGGGCCTCCCTGGCTAAGGCTATCTCTAGGGGATCCCCACCAGCCTCCGCCCGGGCGAAATTAGCACTAAGTGTCTTTGCCTCCGCAGCCTTATCTAGTTTGAGCCGCTGGCTATATTTGGTGGCGAAAGACCTAATGGAGTCCTTAAGGTTAACCCACCACTTATTCCCAATGACTCGCCCAATTAACGCCCGCTGAACTAGTTTTGTCAGCTGGTCACGAAAGTCCCGCCTGTCCAGTAAGGACTGATTGAACTTCCAATAACCAGCCAACCTAGGCCTAAAGTCTAACACCACACGGGCACAAACGAGTTTGTGGTCCGTGTAGCCTAGCCAGTGGAACGTTGGACATTCTAAGTCTATGTCGGCCACTCTCACTAACATCCTATCCAGGTACGCAGATACCCGGGTAGAAGGCCAATTAAGCGCCCACGTCCACATACTCCCATCCGGATGATCGACCCGGTATCTATCGACGAGACCAAATTCGTCGATCAGATCAACCAGGCTACGATCATCATTCCTCCCGCTAGCGCCCCTCCCTCTATCCCATTTGGGGGTTAGGATGGCATTCCAGTCCCCAACTAAGATTAGCCGTGTTGAATGCACCATAAAGGGCTCCAACAGCCGAAAGAAAGAGACACGCTCACCTTGCTTATTGGGCGCATAAACCACAATCAGCCGGAACAATTTGCTTTTCACTGCAATATCGGCCACGATCAGCCGGCCCTCGGCACCGACATGGACAAGGTCAACCTTCGCGTCCAGGGTACGCTTGACCAGCAAAGAAACACCTCTGGCTTGCCGGCTCCCATATGCTGAATAGACGACAAAGTCGTTAGACAGCACACAAGAGTCGACTTCGCAAACAAAGTGAGTCTCTTGGATCGCGGCCACATCCACGCCGAAGGACAAGAGGTCACGAAGCAGGCGAGCCGCCTTACCCCGATCCCTCAGGCCCTTCGCATTCAAGCTGGCTATCTTAATAGACATCTTTTAGTTCTGAAAAAGAAAAAACAAAGAACATGCAACAAAGGCACTAGTCACATACGGGGAAAAAATCTCTGGTGGATGGGACCCCGACGGACTGTCCTAGGGACCCTGTACCTATATCGGACGTAATCCGTCCGTCTAGGACAATACCGCCGACGTCCGTGGGGTAGGTTAGCTTTACCACCCTATATAAGCAGGGGTGGAGGATAACCGGGAACCTCCCCGAACAATTTTTGCCCATTTTTTTGAGCTCAGGTGTATGCATTGTTGCCATCCTCAATTTAGGGTATTGCTTCTTGGCGTCTTCTATATGGTCCCAGACCCTCAGGTTACCCCCGGTATTTCTTACGAGGGTAATGACTCCTGGGGCCTGGGGAAAGTTTGTTGGGTCTTCCGTGGACATTTCTTTTACTGTAGTCAGTTTGAGGAGTGGCTTCAGCAGTTTTCGCCTCTGCGAAGACCACTCCTCCACAATGTCCTCATCTACTTTACACAAAGCGTCGCCTTGGGGGAGGGCTTTCTTCTTTTTTGCCCGTGAGGGAGTGGGAATAGGAGAAGGGGAGGGAGTGGGTGTTGCAGAAGTCTGTTTTTTCAAGGGGATCAAATTGAAGGTTGGGGACTGGGAAGCTTTGCGCGGGGAAGATGGTAGGCTTCTTGCCTTGTCGGCATATGTGTGTCTGACCGGGGAAACCGGCAATGATGCGCACTTGTTCCCATGATTGCTTCTTTCGGAGCTCCTGCCCCTTCTTCTGCTTTTTAGCTTGTCCTGCTGCTCCTCTTCTTCCTCTCTCCCGCGCTTCAAAGACGACGCTCTCCCTACCTCCATCGGTTCGTCCTTTTTGGGGGAGGAAACCCTTTCCCTCTCCTGTTTGGCGGGCGTATTTTTTGAGGTAGTCTCCTTTTGTTTTGGGGGTGATTTGACAGGCGGTGGCACCTTTGCCGGCACCTTAGCCGGAGACGGCGTTTTCGCCTTTTTCCTCGCCACCACCTGCCAATCGCCCTCCTTGCTGGCTGCTGGTACTGGTGTAGGAGAGGCTGTCTTCATTGCTTCCTTAGCTGGCTGCTGCTGCTTGGCTGGTTGGGCCTTTGGGGGGGGGATTCTTAGATGGACAGATCTTTGCGACATGCTCCGCCGCCCCACAGACCCAACAGCAAGGCTTTCTGCCTTCTACGATTATAAAAATCGAACGACCCCTGCAGGTGAGGATGTTGGGAATTTTGGCGATATTCTCCTTATTCAGGGTCACCTGCAGGGTCATGTCGCCCGTGAGAAAACCGGCCTTGGACCGCAGCGAGGAGACTTCGGCCACTCTTCCATATTGCACGAAGAAGGCGCCAACATGATCCTCGGCAATGTCCATGGGGACGCCATGCAGGGTGACCTTAACTTTTCTAGTACCCATGTACTCCGTATTGATCAGGAGAGTTTTGGTCTCCAAGAC
Source organism: Ascarosepion bandense (assembly GCA_037127315.1). Taxonomy (NCBI): domain Eukaryota; kingdom Metazoa; phylum Mollusca; class Cephalopoda; order Sepiida; family Sepiidae; genus Ascarosepion; species Ascarosepion bandense. Next base: position 7,675 of record JBBBDQ010025901.1, on the reverse strand, counting down.
CACACCAATTAGGTTTCTAGCTTCTTGTACGGAGCCAAGCAGGACGTCCCACATGGCATTGCCTCTCCTCGCCACGGCCAACGCTCTAATTTTTAGGGCTTGTAGCCCCTCCTCGAGTGTATCCCGAGGAACGCCGACCAACTTCTTTGTCTTCGGGTCCTTAGTGTACAGAGTGATGACTCTCGCTTCTATTTGAGCCAACTGATCCGGCACCGAAACGAGCTCTGTTCCTTTAATGTAATCCGCGTAGTCCTTAGCAATCTTCTCGTAATAATCCTCCCCTTTTAGCGACATTTTTTTGCCTCCCTTCCACCCAGAGGTCGAAGGTAAGGGGGATGCTGGAGCTGCTGCTAGTGTCACTGCTGGTACTGTAGAAGGGGGATTATCCCGAGGCGGTAGAGCCCAATCCCCCTCCTTTCCTCCCACCGACGCCGTGGTGGGAGGAACGCTTTCCATCGGCCCATCTGTGGCCATTGCCACAAAGTGGCCGAACACCGGACAACTGTTTTTCCGGTGTTTCGCGCGAGAAACGCTACTTTACCGTGGCCCGAGCTATAAACTCGGGCTGGAAAACCAGATTGTCAAGAAACAAGGAACTAACAAATATCACTGCGGAACAAATGTCAAACCTTGCTCTTATTACCATTCACCACACAACAAAAAGCCGGGTGGGAAAGGGGTGGTAATTATTTATTTGCAATAAATTACAAATTCTGGCACAAGGCCAACAAATGGGAGGGGGAACAAAAACTTGGGATGGTCTTCAGTAACTATCTTATACCTAGCTAATCCGATTCACGACCCATACATACGTTACAATTTTCTCATTCACCATAAAAATTTGTCCATCAACACTCATACCTATCAAGCACCAAAATACCGCAAAATCATACCGGGGACCTAAAAACACCCCAAATGTACATAAAAATTTCTGATTTTTACAATATATACAATAGTGTACAAAAATAAATTTAAAACTTTATTCATGAAATGACATGATGGGAAGGGGGAATGAAGAAACAAAAGTCCCCAAAACAAAAACAATTTCAAATGAATATATATACACAATGTTAGTAAGACCCAAACACACCCACATAATTAAAGAGGCCACTGTATTCTGCCTTAAAAAAGGACAAAATCAAGCAGCTCTCTTTCTAAGGGGAATGGATAAGCAGGGGGCAAAAATAAATTGGACTGGAGAATGTATAAGGCTGACCCAGCCGAGAGTGAAAACGGGACAAAATAATACTTGGACAATGGGAATCTCGAACTGGATCATAACAAAAGCAATGAAGCCGGGAACAGGCCAGGATAAACACATTCACTCACATTAACTAGGCACAAAAGAGACTTCTACCTTAACCACGGGCGGGGTTCCAAAGGAATCCACCCCGATGCAACTAGCAGATCTAAAAGAGAAAATCAAGGCTAGCCCCGGTCACGCGAACCAGGCTCGCTGCATATACCCACCTTTCGCTGAACTCTGTCGGGTGCAGCCGTTTCCGTTCAGTTCTAATCTTAATTTTGAGCTGGTGCTCAAAATATCGGATTAGATCCTGATCCGAAAGACGACCTCCCCGCAAGACTTCCTCCAGACGCGTCATCCAAATCACCATTCTAGCCGTGGCCAGTAGCGACAGAAACACCATCCGCTTCACTCCAGAGTACGGGGGCGACACATTGTCCACAGCGTATGCGCGATCAATGAGCACAAGCTCCCGCGGCGCGGATACGAGCAGTCAACTCGCCAACACGCGCCCACAACGGGCGAACGCGCGAACAATGGAAGAAGGCGTGCGCAGACGTCTCCTTAATTCCAAGGACGCAACGTTCACAATCTGGCAAATCCGCCAGGCCCATTGCGAAACGCTTGTCGTTGAGAGACAAACCATTCCGAGCCAATCGCCAGGTCAGAGAAAACTCAGAGTTGTTGAGCCAATCCGCACCTGGCGCCCAAGACCAATTAGAGCGATACTCCTCTCTCGACATGCCGAGCTTACTCCACAGTTCATCCTTCACGGCGCCCTCCACTAATCCCCGATAGAAGATTCTCCTAGGCCGTGAAAGGTCACTGGACCATGGAATGGCCCGAAGGGCCGTCAGACATTCGAGCAGGAATTTCGGCCGCCCCCAAGGCCTATTGCTAGTCCTTAGGAGCGGGGGAGTGATAGTGAGGCTAGGGAACATGTCCCTCACTACCCCCGCAAGCAACCGATCTTCCTCCAACGCGCGCCTGAGGAATGCCAACCTCGAAGCGAGCACGTGGCTCCTCAAGTGTGGCATCCCCAGACCCCCTTGACACGGACGGAGGCAACAGACTCCTTTGTCGACCATGTGTTTGCGTCCTCTCCAAAGACAGGAGAATAGCAAACGCTCGAGCGCCTTCTCATGATCGTCACAAAGGGGAAGTACAGACAGCCGGTAAAGCATTCTGGGAAAGAGGTATGTATTACACACCTCCGCCAGACCCTTCACGGAGAGACTCCGTCGACGCCAAATCTCGACCGACGCGCCGACCTTTGCCTGTACTTCTGACCAGTTTTTCTCCAACTGTAAGTCCGGACCGAACCAAACTCCGAGGAGCTTGACCGGCCCGTCCGTCCAGTCGAAGGGCCCCGGGAGGGAAACACCCTTCCAGGCACCTAACCGCAAGCCGGACGACTTGTCGCGGTTAATTCTGGCCCCTGTTACCTGTTCGTACCGTTCAAGCGCCTTCTGTACCGCCCTTATGTCCCTGCGGGAGGACACAAAGGTCGTTACGTCATCGGCGTACGCGGAAACCCTGGCTCGAGCTCCTCCAGGGACAGCAATTCCACGCAGGACCGGACTGCACGTCTCGTCCCTTAGCCGGCGAAGGAGAGGCTCCAACGCCAGGACGTAAAGGAGAGGCGACAGTGGACAACCCTGTCGGACCGACCTAGACAGCGCGAAAGCGCTCGACAGCTTCCCGTTCACCTGTACCACAGCCTTGGGGAGCGATACAGAAGGCTAATCCAGCGGCTGAAGTCGGGTTTGAATCCGGCGGCCTGCAGGACAGCAGCCAGGTAGCCATGGTCAATCCTATCAAATGCCTTGGACTGATCCAAATTGATCAGCGCGGCCTCTTCGTCGTCTTCTACACCCTCTACGATCGTGCGGATCAAGTGCAGGTTGCTCTGAATTGTTCGTCCCTTCACAGAACAAGTCTGATCCGGTTCCAACAGAGACTCGGCAACTAGCTGCAAGCGATTCGTCAGGATCTTGGCCAAAATCTTTAACTCTGTGTTTAGCAGAGTTATGGGCCTGTAATCATCTAATCCCCGCCCAACCTTCTTGCCTTTTCCCAACAGCGTGATCACGCCCCTGGTGATCCGACCGGGGATGGACCCCTGCCGAAACCAGTGGTTGAACACGACAGTCAAGAGCGGGACAAAAAGGTGCGACATCCTCAAGTACAATTCATAGGGCAAACCATCCAAACCTGGCGACTTGCCACTGCCGGTCTTCTTCAAAGCCGCGTAGACTTCGTCCTCCGTAATCTCCCCTTCGCAGCTAGCCGCTTCAGCCGGCAAAAGCCGGGGAAAGTCAGCCAAATAGCTGCGGAAACTCCTCGTCACGGAGACCAGGCTCCTTGGTAAACCGGTGTTCGAAATGCCGCCGGAACGCCTCGCACATGTCGTCGGTGGACCTAAGGAGATGTCCCTCCGGGTCGCGCACCTCTCGAATGTACCGATCGCCGGCCCGACGAATTTCTTCCTTGCGCAGTTCTGCGCCCATGTTCACAGCTTCGGAAGACATCTTGCTTAACTTAGCTCTAATTACCTGACCCATATAGCGCTCGCTAGTCGTGCGCCTCAGGGCCTCCCTGGCTAAGGCTATCTCGAGGGGATCCCCACCAGCCTCCGCCCGGGCGAAATTAGCACTAAGTGTCTTTGCCTCCGCAGCCTTATCTAGTTTGAGCCGCTGGCTATATTTGGTGGCGAAAGACCTAATGGAGTCCTTAAGGTTAACCCACCACTTATTCCCAATGACTCGCCCAATTAACGCCCGCTGAACTAGTCTTGTCAGCTGGTCACGAAAGTCCCGCCTGTCCAGTAAGGACTGATTGAACTTCCAATAACCAGCCAACCTAGGCCTAAAGTCTAACACCACACGGGCACAAACGAGTTTGTGGTCCGTGTAGCCTAGCCAGTGGAACGTTGGACATTCTAAGAAGTCTATGTCGGCCACTCTCACTAACATCCTATCCAGGTACGCAGATACCCGGGTAGAAGGCCAATTAAGCGCCCACGTCCACATACTCCCATCCGGATGATCGACCCGGTATCTATCGACGAGACCAAATTCGTCGATCAGATCAACCAGGCTACGATCATCATTCCTCCCGCTAGCGCCCCTCCCTCTATCCCATTTGGGGGTTAGGATGGCATTCCAGTCCCCAACTAAGATTAGCCGTGTTGAATGCACCATAAAGGGCTCCAACAGCCGAAAGAAAGAGACACGCTCACCTTGCTTATTGGGCGCATAAACCACAATCAGCCGGAACAATTTGCTTTTCACTGCAATATCGGCCACGATCAGCCGGCCCTCGGCACCGACATGGACAAGGTCAACCTTCGCGTCCAGGGTACGCTTGACCAGCAAAGAAACACCTCTGGCTTGCCGGCTCCCATATGCTGAATAGACGACAAAGTCGTTAGACAGCACACAAGAGTCGACTTCGCAAACAAAGTGAGTCTCTTGGATCGCGGCCACATCCACGCCGAAGGACAAGAGGTCACGAAGCAGGCGAGCCGCCTTACCCCGATCCCTCAGGCCCTTCGCATTCAAGCTGGCTATCTTAATAGACATCTTTTAGTTCTGAAAAAGAAAAAACAAAGAACATGCAACAAAGGCACTAGTCACATACGGGGAAAAAATCTCTGGTGGATGGGACCCCGACGGACTGTCCTAGGGACCCTGTACCTATATCGGACGTAATCCGTCCGTCTAGGACAATACCGCCGACGTCCGTGGGGTAGGTTAGCTTTACCACCCTATATAAGCAGGGGTGGAGGATAACCGGGAACCTCCCCGAACAATTTTTGCCCATTTTTTTGAGCTCAGGTGTATGCATTGTTGCCATCCTCAATTTAGGGTATTGCTTCTTGGCGTCTTCTATATGGTCCCAGACCCTCAGGTTACCCCCGGTATTTCTTACGAGGGTAATGACTCCTGGGGCCTGGGGAAAGTTTGTTGGGTCTTCCGTGGACATTTCTTTTACTGTAGTCAGTTTGAGGAGTGGCTTCAGCAGTTTTCGCCTCTGCGAAGACCACTCCTCCACAATGTCCTCATCTACTTTACACAAAGCGTCGCCTTGGGGGAGGGGCTTTCTTCTTTTTTGCCCGTGAGGGAGTGGGAATAGGAGAAGGGGAGGGAGTGGGTGTTGCAGAAGTCTGTTTTTTCAAGGGGATCAAATTGAAGGTTGGGGACTGGGAAGCTTTGCGCGGGGAAGATGGTAGGCTTCTTGCCTTGTCGGCATATGTGTGTCTGACCGGGGAAACCGGCAATGATGCGCACTTGTTCCCATGATTGCTTCTTTCGGAGCTCCTGCCCCTTCTTCTGCTTTTTAGCTTGTCCTGCTGCTCCTCTTCTTCCTCTCTCCCGCGCTTCAAAGACGACGCTCTCCCTACCTCCATCGGTTCGTCCTTTTTGGGGGAGGAAACCCTTTCCCTCTCCTGTTTGGCGGGCGTATTTTTTGAGGTAGTCTCCTTTTGTTTTGGGGGTGATTTGACAGGCGGTGGCACCTTTGCCGGCACCTTAGCCGGAGACGGCGTTTTCGCCTTTTCCTCGCCACCACCTGCCAATCGCCCTCCTTGCTGGCTGCTGGTACTGGTGTAGGAGAGGCTGTCTTCATTGCTTCCTTAGCTGGCTGCTGCTGCTTGGCTGGTTGGGCCTTTGGGGGGGGATTCTTAGATGGACAGATCTTTGCGACATGCTCCGCCGCCCCACAGACCCAACAGCAAGGCTTTCTGCCTTCTACGATTATAAAAATCGAACGACCCCTGCAGGTGAGGATGTTGGGAATTTTGGCGATATTCTCCTTATTCAGGGTCACCTGCAGGGTCATGTCGCCCGTGAGAAAACCGGCCTTGGACCGCAGCGAGGAGACTTCGGCCACTCTTCCATATTGCACGAAGAAGGCGCCAACATGATCCTCGGCAATGTCCATGGGGACGCCATGCAGGGTGACCTTAACTTTTCTAGTACCCATGTACTCCGTATTGATCAGGAGAGTTTTGGTCTCCAAGACCACACCAATTAGGTTTCTAGCTTCTTGTACGGAGCCAAGCAGGACGTCCCACATGGCATTGCCTCTCCTCGCCACGGCCAACGCTCTAATTTTTAGGGCTTGTAGCCCCTCCTCGAGTGTATCCCGAGGAACGCCGACCAACTTCTTTGTCTTCGGGTCCTTAGTGTACAGAGTGATGACTCTCGCTTCTATTTGAGCCAACTGATCCGGCACCGAAACGAGCTCTGTTCCTTTAATGTAATCCGCGTAGTCCTTAGCAATCTTCTCGTAATAATCCTCCCCTTTTAGCGACATTTTTTTGCCTCCCTTCCACCCAGAGGTCGAAGGTAAGGGGGATGCTGGAGCTGCTGCTAGTGTCACTGCTGGTACTGTAGAAGGGGGATTATCCCGAGGCAGGTAGAGCCCAATCCCCCTCCTTTCCTCCCACCGACGCCGTGGTGGGAGGAACGCTTTCCATCGGCCCATCTGTGGCCATTGCCACAAAGTGGCCGAACACCGGACAACTGTTTTTCCGGTGTTTCGCGCGAGAAACGCTACTTTACCGTGGCCCGAGCTATAAACTCGGGCTGGAAAACCAGATTGTCAAGAAACAAGGAACTAACAAATATCACTGCGGAACAAATGTCAAACCTTGCTCTTATTACCATTCACCACACAACAAAAAGCCGGGTGGGAAAGGGGTGGTACTTATTTATTTGCCAACAAAGTACAAATTCTGGCACAAGGCCAAACAATGGGGAGGGGGAACAAAAACTTGGGTTGGTCTTCCGTAACTATCTTATACCTAGCTAATCAGATTCACGACCCATACATACGTTACAATTTTCTCATTCACCATAAAAATTTGTCCATCAACACTCATACCTATCATACACCAAAATACCGCAGTAACATACCAGGGACCTAAAAACGCCCCAAATGTACATAAAAATTTGTGTATTTACAATATTTACAATAGTGTACAAAAATAAATTTAAAACTTTATTCATGAAATGACATGATGGGGAGGGGGAATGAAGAAACAAAAAACCCCAAAACAAAAAACAATTTCAAATGAATATATATACATGGGTTAGTAAGACCCAAACACACCCACGTAATTAAAGAGGCCACTGTATTCTGCCTTAAAAAGAACAAAATCAAGCAGCTCTCTTTCTAAGGGGAATGGAGAAGCAGGGAACAAAATAAATTGGACTGGAGAATGTATAAGGCTGACCCAGCCGAGAGTGAAAACGGGACAAAAGAATACTTGGACAATGGGAATCTCGAACTGGATCATAACAAAAGCAATGGAGCCGGGAACAGGCCAGGACAAACACATTCACTCACATTAACTAGGCACAAAAAAGAACTTCTACCTTAACCACGGGAGGGGTTCCAAAGGAATCCACCCCGATGCAACTA